>PVKV010007968.1:0-91679 GCA_004027835.1 Alouatta palliata | reverse complement strand
CCCCGGCACGCCCTCGCCTCGGCACGCCCTCGCCCCGGCACGCCCTCGCTCCTGCACGCCCTTCCCACAGGTGCCTGTCCTGCATCAAACGGATTGCCTCAACCTGGGGTCGTACTCCAGGCACTGATGCTCCCGCTGCGCAGCCAGCATGACTTCTAGAGCTTGGTCTTTGACAAGGCTGGGCCTAATTCCCCTTAATGGGCTTGGCTTGACTTCAGGTGTAACAGGGTGGGGACCCCACCCCCAATGGTGCCTGTGTGGACCATTCCCTAGCCTTTTGTTCCAGCCCTCGGCTTGGAGTGGGTGAGCTGGGGGCTTTTCTGTAGAGCTGTTGGTTCCCGGGGAGGCCGATTCTCTTCCAAGGCTGCTGGCTGATGTTCGGTTCTGGAGGGATGAGGGTGCAAGGGTGATCGCCCTGCCCACAGCCATATGCAGCCACACGCAGCCCTGGTGACCACTCAGCCCTGGGGGTGCCTGCTTTGTGTAAACACACCAGTCTTGTGGGTGATGCGCTATTGGGGCTGGTCGGTAGCCCTGGAGACCCCAGGATGCAAGTAGTGGGAGGGTCTGCTCCCTCCAACACTCTCCCAGGTCAGAACTAGCTGCCTGCTCTGGACAGCCCTTCCTCCTTGGGGGAGCCGCTGAGGGAGTCTCCACCCTCTCACACTGTTCTCTCTGCTGGAGACACCTCTCCATGTCTCTCAGGAGGCATGCCTGTCAGGAAGAGACATCCCGTGTCTCTCAGGAAGCGTGTCTCTCGGGAGGCGTGTCTCTCGGGAGGCGTGGTGGGGGCAGGTGCGGGAGCTCCCTGGTCTGGGCTGCATCAGAGCTCTCCTAGCACCCCTGCCTGGACCCTTCCCAGGGCCCCCTGATGACATTCCTGGGCCCTTCCTCTACAAAAACATTAAAAATTGTATTTTACGTCTGCACTGGTGCAAAGACGAGCATAGTGAAGAAGTTCAGTATTTTGTTTGTTGCCAGAAATGAAACATTTCCAGGGGCCCCAGCCAATGTCTGCTGTGCCTGATGGACAGGGTTCTAGGGTGGTGGGGGCGGGACGTTCCCATCAGGCCCACCTTCCCTGCCACTGGGGACCCCTGCCTCCAGACAGCCTCCAGCACCCAGAGTGCATTCACAGTCCCCTCATTCTCCTGCTCCTGCTCTGACCTCCTTCTGTGGCAGGATGGGGCCCACTGTTCTCCCATCGTCCCCCACCAGTCCCCAGCACAGGGCTGGACACAGAAATAAACATCGCCCTTTGGAATAAACAAATGTGAGAGTGAGTCCTGACCTGAACAGTCCCGCCCCCACCCCGGGCCCTTCCCAGCTGTCGTAAATCTAATGGCTTTTATTGCCCTAGGATTTTACAGTGCCCATTACCATAGCAGTTGGGAACTTAATTGGCAAAATTAAGGGCATGTACTTAAAAACTTCTAGTAAATATTCACTAATGGATTCATATTAGCAGGTCCTGCTGGGACATCTGGTACAGTCAGAGCTTGTCTGCCTGAAAATTTACCCCAACGTTGGCGGAAGCTGTAGGGGTAACTTGTTTCCTGGCCTGAACTTTCTCTGGGGCTGTGAGAGGCGGGGGCTCAGGAAGGATGGTCAGATTGAGTGGAATCTGGATCCTTGAAAGGAAGAAAGGGGTGAGGCAACGGGGAGAGGGAACTGAAACTGGACTCTAAGCCACCCCGTCTGTGACCTGGGCCTTGTCACAGGCAGCCTAGGCTCAAGAAAGAGAAAACTTGGCATCGTGGCCCACCCTGACGGGTAAGTGAAGGGGGAAACGGCTAAAGGACTCTCGAGGTCTCACTGCCCAGGGCTGTGTCACCACTCGCTTTAGACTGTGGGTGGTCGGAGTCGGGAACTCAGCCTTTGGGGCTAGGGCTGCTCATGTGTGAGGCCACTCCATTCCCACAAGAACCCTCACTCCTGCTAAGGCCTCCTGAGCTTGCGGGATGCCGCTGGGCCTTGGAGAGGCCTGGGGAGGGGGGTGCCTCTCCAGCACCCAGACCCTCAGCCTGCAGGGTCTCGGGGCCAGTGTGGCCTAGAATGGTGGGTGAGATTACAGGGGAGTCTCAGGGGCCCTTCCTAAGTCTATAGACCCATGTCCTTTTGAGAATCAAATGAAAGGCATACCATGAGATTGAAAAACTCAAACAAAGGCACAGGACCCATTCGTCCCTGGCCGCCTCTGGTTCATGCTCTGGATTTGACAAACTCCGCCTGCTACAGAGGGTCTGTGTGGGGCCTCGGGATGGGGAGTGAAGTCCAGTTTCTGGTCCTCCCAGCAGCAACTTTCTGGGACACAGTGTTCCATGTGGTGGATTCCTCTTTGAGTTTTACTGCGCATGGCAAGGAAATAGGTGGAGGTTAGAACGGAGACCCCAAAACAGGACTGAATTCAAAACCCTTGGTATATAGCGTGTCCATCTAACAGTCCTGTCGCTGCTGGCCTCTGTATATAGCGTGTCCATCTAACAGTCCTGTCGCCGCTGGCCTCTGTATATAGTGTGTCCACCTACAGTCCTATTGCCGCTGGCGATATTTTGCACATATTTCAAAAATATTGGTTGATGTTTTAGCCAGCTGAATTTGAAAAAGAAAAAAAGGAAAGAGAGAAGAAAACCAGAGAGAAAGCTGACATGCAGCAGTGCCCCCGAAGGTGGGGACTCCAACTCAGGGGCCACCTGGTTTAGTAGGGGCTTGTCGAAAATGCAGGTTCTGGGTTCCATCCCCAGCTACGGTATGTGCATCTCCTGGGGTGGGGCCCTAGCTGAGCATGCGTTTCACCGCTAGGGCCCCAGCCCAGGAGGTGCACATACCGTAGCTGGGGATGGGTGTTTTGGGTTGGGGCCTGATGATGGTGGTGCTGGACATGACTGGAGACTGCTGCCTCCTGGGTCCTGAGCTTCTGGTTCTGTGCCCTGTGGCCCAGGAGATGTGCACTGCCCTGAGAGGGCTGTACCGGCTGTTGGAGATGTGACGTTCATTAATAATGCATTCCAGGGGTCAGCTGCAAGATTATCAGTTGAAACAGAATCCTGCTAACTTCTGACACAGAATCAATGCCGTCAGCACCGGCAGAAGTAGGCTGGGGGATGGGGCCTTTGATGTGCCCCTGTGGGCTGGGGTCGCAGGACCGGTCCCGCTCACTGACAGCTCTGTGAAAACCAGCTCCAGATTCCCCAGAGGTCAAGAAAACCCAGGAGGTGAATGGCTGGCCCGGCCATCCTGGGTGTCCTAGCCTGGCCCGGCCAGCTGTGGCCTTGGCTGGTGGGGGAGCCCTGCAGGTGCAGAGGCCCTTCACTTGAAGTTGCTTCCTCAGTCAGTTGCAGCCTGTTTGCACCGAACATCAGTTCCACGTTGACAGCAAAATCTGGTGAATTTTTGGACAGACAACCTCAGGAATCCCCACAGGCCCTGGGGGAGTTGCATCCTATCCTGGTTGCCTTCATTTTGTGCCCTTGCTTCATATGCGTTTATTTAGAAAATTTAATTGAGTCAAAGTTGATTTCCTTTTCGGCTTTGTCACACACTGCCTCTGGAATAGGACTTGGCGTGGCTTTTCTGGAGGGCGACATACATCCAGGGGCAGGCAAGCGCCCTTTGAGCTACGGATTTCTCAGCTAGGAATGAGTTCTGAATGTCCTCTAGGCTCGGCTGAGAGGGTACACAGCTCCGCAGTGTTCGTATCGGAAACTGGAAATGGCCCGAGTGTTCTCCACTATGAATTAGTCCAAATGAAACACAGCTGAGCCTTATAGTGGCGTATTATGCAGTCATTAGAATACAACATTCAAAAAAAGGAGTTAGTCATTTGGGAAAAGCTTGTAATAGATAAAGTTCTAAATGGCATCAAAAGAGCAGACACAGTAAATCTCATTTTGGTTAAAGATGAGAAATAAAAATAGTACACATGAATATGTCTGTGGGTGCATACACATATGTGTCTGTGTACACGGGCGAGTCTGTGGAAGTATGTACATACCATTCACCAAAATGTTGGAGGGGCATTTCTGGTATGGTTACAACTTCCATTTATTTGTGTGTTTTAAAATGTTCTATAACACACATGTAGGTTTTAAAATTGCAAGGCAGAAATAACGTAAGTATCATTTTCTAGAATTCACCCTCTTTTTTTTTGAGCCAAAGTCTTGCTCTGTCGCCCAGGCTGGAGTGCAGTGGTGCGATCTCGGCTCACTGCAACCTCTGCCTCCCGGGTTCAAGCGATTCTCCTGCCTCAGCCTCCTGAGTAGCTGGGATTATAGGCTCCCACCACTACGCCTGGCTTATTTTTTAATATTTTTAGTAGACACGGGGTTTCGCCATGTTGGGCAGGCTGGTCTTGAACTCCTGACTTCAGGTGATCCTCCCACCTCTGCCTCCCAAAGCGCTGGCATTACAGGTGTGAGCCGCCGTGCCTGGCCTAGGATCCCCCTTGTTTTTTGGAGCGCTGTGATGGGCGGGTGCTGGGGAAGGGCATTCTGGAGCTGTTACGCAGAAGATAGTGTTACGCTGAAGGGAGGGAGGTGGCCATGCCTGGACGGCTGCTCTGTCATCACCCCTTGCTGGCTGCAGCTTTCAGCGCTTCACGCTGTGCGCGGAGGGGGGAACAACCAGGCGTGGTTGCACCTGGTACCAAGCTTTCTTTGTGGGAATGTTGCCCAGCGCCAGCTCTTCTCTGGGGGTGCTTTTGTGGTTCCCTGGACCCGCAGCTGCTGGGCTCTCCCTCCGGCTGCCCTGTGCCCTGCCCCGCTGTGCCGCCTCTTCCAGGTTCGCTGTTTCCCAGCATCTCCGTTCCTCCTCCTGCGGGCCTCTTTTTTTCTTTTTTTTTTCTTTTTGGTTTTCTTTTCTTTATTGTGGTAAAGTTTACATGATGCAAAATTTAACCACTTTAATGAATTTTAAATGTAGAGTTGCATATGGCGTTAAGCACACTCACAACGTTGAGCAGCCGTCACCACCCTCCACCTCCAGAACGCTTCCTTCTTCCCCGGTTGGAGCTCTGTTCCCATTAAACTTGGCTCCCTGTGCCCCTCCCCTTTTCTCTGGCAGCCACCCTCTACTTTCTGTCTATGAATTTGATAACTGTAGGGCCTCAGATAAGTGGAATCATAAGACATTTGTCTCTTGTAACAGGCTTATTTGACTTAGCATAATGTCTTCAAAGTTCAGTGAAGTTGTACCATGTATTAGAATTTCTTTCTTTTTTTTTGAGACGGAGTCTCACCCTGTCGCCAGACTAGCTTGCAGTGGCACGATCTTGGCTCACTGCAACTTCTGCCTCCTGGGTTCAAGCAATTCTTCTGCCTCAGCCTCCCGAATAGCTGGGACTACAGGCACGCACCCCCACACCCAGCTAATTTTTGTAATAATTTCTTTCCTTGTTAAGGCTGAATAATATTCCATATACCATGTTCTGTGTATCCATTTATCCATTGATAGACAATTAATGTTGTTTCCACATTTGGACTACTGCGAATAGTGCTATGATGAACGTGGCTGTACAAATATCTCTTTAAGACTGTTTTTCATTTCTTTGAGTATATATTCAGAAGTGGAATGGCTGGCCCGTATGACTGGATCATATGGTGATTGTGTTTTTAATTCTTTTTTTTTTTTTTTTTGAGACAGTGTCTCACTGTGTCACCCAGACTGGAATGCAGTGTTGTGATCACAGCTTACTGCATCCTTGACCTCCTAGGCCCAGGCGATGCTCACGCCTCAGCCTCCTAAAGTCACTGGGACCACAGGTTTGTACCAGCATGTCTGGCTAGTTTTTTGCTTAAATTTTTTTTTTTTTTTTTTTTGTAGAGACAAAGTCTCACTATGTTGCCCAGGCTGCTCTCAAACTCCTGAAGTCAGATAATTCACCCAAAGTGCTGGGGTTGCAGGCATGAGTCACTGTGCCTTTTGGTTTTTAGTTTTTTGGGGAGCCGCTTAGTCTCTGCTACAGCAGCGGCACCATTTCCCACTCCTGGCCGTAGCACACGATGACTGTGGAGGAGGGGTACTTGGTGGCCACACTGCACGGGTCTGAAATGCTCTGCCTGCACACGTTGCACGTTTCTGTCTTGTGTTTGTGTCGTGGTGCTTGTAGCAGGCCTTTGTCCAGGCCGGGAGGGAGGGCACAGGGTAGACGGCAGCAGCTTTCTTGGCCGGCTCTTCTGTGGCCCCTGAGACCTGGCAGGACCTGCTCTGTGTGCTGAGGTGGTGCTGAGACGGTGACCGGGCCTGCTGCTCCTGCTTGCTGGCCACAAGGCCAGGGCCTGGCTGAGAGGAGGGCCGCTTTGGGTTGGGGCCTCTCTGTCCCAGAAGCCTCTATAGAGGGCCCTTCCCAAGGGAGTGGCTGCTGTGGGGTTTTGTCTGGAGTGGCTAAAGCCGTGGATGCCCGTGGTGACGCTTGTTTTTGGCCACACCTGGACTTGACTGCGGTCCTGTCCCTGGCCTGGGAAGCTGTGGCTTGCCCTAGAGCACTGGAATTTTCCATCTGATCTGGGCCTGTGACTTCGATTGACAGATGAATTGTGGTATCTGGATTTTGCTCAGTTTTGAAATTTTTTTTTTTTTTGTAACCAATCTATAGATGCAGAAACAAAACCAAATCTGACTAGAGCTGACCAACAGGAATGTGAAGGCTGAGCAGGATTTCGGAAATGATTTGACCCAAGCCCTCGAGTTTGCTGATGGGAAAGCTGAGGCCCATAGTGGGTAGGTGGCCTGTTGAGGGTCATGCAGCAGCTGTGATAGGGTCAGGACTGCTCACATTCCGCTCACTGGCCCAGCTTGCGGTGTGTTCAGGTGAGTCCTGTGTTGGGGACCTGGAGGAGCAGTAGTGACAGCAGAACTGTCACTCAGGCCAGGCGCTGGGCCAAGCCTCACAACAGCCTGGGAGGCAGGCCGGCACTAACTGCCTTTTGCAGGTGAGGACACTGAGGCCAGAGAGGTGCAGTTTCTTGCTCGAGGTCACACAGCTGGGAGGTGTCCGAGCCGATGGGCTCTAGGCTCCAAACTGAGGCTGACTGCTTGACCTGCAACCCTCGAGTCAGTCTTGGGCCTCATGTTAGTTCACATTCTTAAAAAGCATGCTTGGGAAAGAAGTGTTAAATCAAAGGAAATATGGCCTGAGACAGCCTCTCTACTTCCTTACTTGCTGAGTCCTTGTGGAAGAACTGTAACCTAGCTTAGTAGGTAGACAGACTGAAAACCTCACCTGGGAGTGGGCTTCTGTAACCATAGCTGGGTCCCAGCCAATCCCAGCGGTCATACTTCAACCACTTACAGCAGCCAACTGTTCAGACTGTGTCCAAATAAGGTCAACGCCAAGCTGTAACCAATCCGGCCGTGTCTGTACCTCACTTCCATCTCCTGTGTGTCACTTTTCCTTTTTGTCCATAAATTTGCTCTGACCACAGGCATCCTTGGAGTCTCTCTGAATCTGCTGTGATTCTGGGGGCTGCCTGATTTGCCAATTGTTTTTTCAAATTGCTCAAACTCTGTGAAAATTCAATTTGTCTATAGTTTTTCTTTTAAGAGATTGAAGGATTGCAACAAAGTTTAGAGAGATAGAGAATAAACACATGTCAGCGAAGAACACCCCAGGCAGGGAGAGACAGTTGTCCTCTGGAAGACCCATGGCTAATGCTGGCCCTGCCAGCCTGAGGCCTGAGGGGACCCTGGGCATGGAGGGATTTCTGCATGTAGGAGCCGACCTGGATCTTCTGCCATATGCTTGTTGGTGAAGGGCTGAGAGCAGGTGCAAGGGCCAAGGGCGTTCTCCTGCAGTTGGGACCAGTGGACCCAAGGCACTCAAAGCGTTTGCGGGTTTTGAGAGGCGTCTCTCAAATGGTGAATGGGCAGACCCAATGGGTGTTGATTTAGGACACATTCCCTGTAGCAGGGCCTGATGGGGATGGCCATTTATCACCTCTGCAGGGAACTTTCCACAGCAAGCATGTATCTTCAAGCGGGGAAACTGCGCTCCCTGACAATGTGTGACCAGGGAGACATTTGTTCCAGGCTGAGAAAGTATCCTGCCATAAACTTCCTGCAGAATCACGGTTGTGTAACAAGCTCCCCGTCACAAGGTGTATCTTTTTAATAATGTGATGTTTCCAGTAACTCTGGCTCGGCGGCCAGCCCTCATCAGCTGTGAGCACACAGGTGGGGGTGCAGTGAATGGAAGGGGCCCCCTCCCAAAGCCTGCTAGTGCAGGGGACACAGTGGTGTCCCCACCGCAGTCCCAGCCCACCCCTGTGGGCAGGTTGATGGCACAAGGCACACATTTGGGTAAAACTCAGTTCTGTGGCCAATAGTCACAGCAGAAGAAAAACATCCCTGCAGTGGAAGAGGAGGACGTCTCTGTTAGGCTTTAAGTCAGGAGGCATCACAGATGCTGGCAGGTGAACGAAGGACTGGTCCTGGTCAGCCCCGTGGAGTTCAAGCTCTGATGGCGCAGAGGGGCTGATGGTTTGAGGGTGGGCCAGAGCATCCCACGTCAACGGAGGAGTGGCCGTAGCACCAGACCCGGCTACCTGTCTTGCCAAGCCCTACGCACCAGCTGGCGTTTGTGGCTCCATCTTGATTTTAGGATGTGTGTGTCTAATACATACGTGTGTGTGTGTGTGTGTGTGTGTGTGTGTCTGTGTACGTAACTATGTGCAAATGCATATGTATGTGTGTGTGACTGTGTGTGTGTTAAGTTGAACATTCAACCATGTTGACCTACGACAATAGCAGTTGCTTAGGGTTCAATCTACTATGTGTGCACGTGTGTATATTTTATATTACACTTTAGAAACAATTTTTTTTTCTGAATGTAGAATGTGATAAATCTCGGGTGAGGATATGGAGCTGGAGAAAGGTGTGAAGACCAAGGTTTCCCTGGGATCCCAGCACATGTGGCGACCCCTCTTTGCTTTTGATGTGTGTGTTTGACTCACACGTTCACATAAGGCAGCAGCGGACTCCCCCACTCACCACAGCTCTGCATCCCTGGCAGTCTGGAGTCTTCATGCCCCACACAGCCTGCAGGAGTCGTTCCCAAGCCCCCTGCCCATACTTCTCTGCTTCTCTCTGCCCTCTTGGGGCCCCTGATGCCCAGCCTCTGAGGAGGGCATCTCCTGGTCTCTGGTCTGTCACTGGAGGGGTTTAGGTCGAGCTCAGAGTTTAGGTTGAGGCCAGCTGGATGATGGGGGCAGGAGGAGAGTGTGGGGTGTGTTTTTTCCTGCCCCCCTGTGCTGCTGGCCAGCCTCCCCTGGCAGCCCTTCCTTCTCACGGCGGGATTTCCCTGCACTGCTGGACATGCTCTTCCTCTGGCCCTTGCCCTTTCTGCCTTGGGGGCAGTGGCTGGCCTGTGGGTGTGTCTCCATCTCAGTCTGTGGTGTGACAGGTCTCCCACCAGATTATGTAAGGGAGATGTCCACTGCCTGAACCCTGAAGGCCAGGCAGTGAGCCAAGGTCGTGGTGCCCGGCCCAGGAGCAGGTGTCCCTGAGAAACCAAACAGCCTAGGGAGGATCGGAGAACCTACCAAGAAAAACAGTCTCATCATTCAAACACGGGAGGCAAAGAGCCAGAAAATTAGCTTAAAGCAGCATAGAGATGGAAGGCAGTGCTGATCTCCAGAGCAGTCCTGCTGCCACCCAGGAGTGCCACAAAGGTAAGTCCCCATAAACAACATGTCTACTCACCAGGCTGGACCTGTCCCGTCATTCTTTGGTCTCTGAACATCTTTCCAGTTTACGGGGGGGACGTGACAGTCTCAAGTTCTCGTAACACAGTTGTACTTTCATTAGCGACTCTTCCTCTGGACCTTGTAGGGTGAGTTCTCTCCCCTGTGGGTCCTGACGGCACAGGGACTCACAGATCTCAGCTCATTCGGCTGTCACAGCCACTGTTTGTTGACGGTGCCATGGAAATGTTCCTGTTGCTTGTGCTGTGTTACGGTGTAGCTAACACCTGATGAGGGCTTGCTCGGCCAGGGGCCAGGGTAGGATGTGCTGTCCACTCAGTGCTGTGGTTTTGGCAGGACCCAGGTGGTCTTCTCCGGCAGGAAGTCACAGCTGCAGCACTGCCCCAGGCCCCTGGAACTACTTGTGTGGACTTCTGTCCTCTGAAGGGCTGGACTCCGGTGGTTGGCATCCAGATTTCAACTTCTTGGAATCCTCTCACCCTGGAGGGACACTCTCTGGCCATTCTCTAAAAGCCCAAAGCTACTCGTCTGTGAGTCAGGGCTGCTGCTGCAGGTCCTGGTGTCCTCGTTTGATGGAGAGTCACACATTTTATAAATAGTCAAAGTGTAATTTGCCACCAGGTAATTTACATTTTATGTCTTTTTAAAAATACACCAGAGTGCCAATTATGTAATTGTCTCCAACTTGCTCTGATTCTCCCTGTCCCCTGGGTCCCGTGTCCCATGTGACTGCAAAATCACAACGGTCTCATTATGCAACAGGGCAGCACCTACAGGGAACTCTTTACCCTCCCTGTCTTCCTGGGAAACTGCTGTAGCCATCCATTTATAAAGATTCCAGAGAACAGGGGAGTCTAATGCACTATCAAAACCTACCTTTTTCTTTTTTTGAGATGGAGTCTCGCTCTGTAACCAGGCTGGAGTGCAGTGGTGTGATCTCTGCTCACTGCAACCTCTGTCTCCCAGGTTCAAGTGGTTCTCCTGCCTCACACTCCTGAGTAGATGGGACTATAGGCACGTGCCACCACACCCAGCTAATTTTTGTATTTTTAGTAGAGACGGGGTTTCACCATGTTAGCCAGGATGGTCTCAATCTCTTGACCTCATGATCTGCCTGCCTAGGCCTCCCAAAGTGTTGGGATTACAGGCATGAGCCACCATGCCTGGCCACCCCACCTTTTTTTTTTTAATGCAGTTGATTTAATCATTTGGATTAAACACAAAACAGTCTACCAGGCTGCTTTATTGAATAATGTCGGTATCAGTTCCTTGTGTGAACCTGGGTTAGTGGAAGGTGACATGCTTTGGGGAGGGGCAGGCAGGGCTGAGTGGGGGCCGAGTGGGGGAACTGATAGTTATTTTTTGGTTATTGTTAGGGAAGGAAGTGGGAGTGGTTCTCAACAAAACCAGACTTGGAAGACCTCCCAAGTATGCCAAAACCTGGATGCTTTTTTTAAAGCAAACTTTTCATTTTGGAATAATCTTATATGTACAAAAAGATTGCAAAGATGGTACAGAAAGTATCCATGTGCCCCTTTCCCTGTTTCCCCTAATGTTGCGTCTTCTCCCGCTATGGTTCTGGACGCTAAGCCCGTGATGCTGGCACGTTACGATGAACTGTGCTCCAGGTTTAATTTGGGTTTCACCAGTTGTTCTGTTCTTCCAGGATCCAATTCAGTTTCCTCTGGTCTGTCACAGTTCGTCAGACTTTCCTTGTCTTTAGTGAGCTCAGTAGCTCTGAGGAGCGCTGGCCATGCATTTCCTAGACCCTCCCTCCATTTTTCATTTTTTTTTTTTGGAAGAAGATCATGGAGGTGAAAGGTCTTCGTCATCACGTCTGTACTGTCAACATGACTCATCCCTGGGGATGGTGACCTTGACACTTATTCAAGGTCGCGTTTGCCAGGTTTCTACACTGTCCGGTCACGTCCCCCCGAGGCAGACTCTGTCCTTTGGAAGCAAGTGATTGAGCTCAGCCATTGCTCAGAGTCGGGAGGGGAAGTAAGCTCCACTCCTTGGAGAGGAAAATAGCTGCGTAAATTATTAACAATTCTTCTGTAAAGAAGATCTCTCTTCTTCCCATTTATTTATTTATTCATCTATTTATCATGCATGTCTTTATACCGCTAGGGACTCATGCATATTTATCTGCTACTTTTGGTTGTGATTCAATCCTGTGTTACTTATTTTCTTGCTCACATTGTTCCAGCTTTGGCTGTTGGATGGATGGGTCTTCAGATTGGTTCCTGGGTCCTTGACGTTTCCATCCTTGTGTTCTTTAGAGCACTTCCTTACTTGCTGGCACCAAAAGAGGCTCCATGCCCATCTTATATTCTTATATCTTCTCTGTCCTGACCCGAGAATCAGCCATTTCTCCAGGCAGTGCCAGCTCCTGTTATTGAAGATGGCATTTAGAAAACAGCATGTGTGTAGGGTGCTGTAGCTTCTAGGTGTCCTCTGTGTCTAGAGTGAGAAAAGCCTGAGCCTTTGCTGATGTTTCCACCTCTAATCCAGAGGTGCATGGCCCATCCCGGCACTCTGTGTGCTTATCCGTCACTGTCCTCTCTGCCAGTGAGGACCTGGCTGCCACCACCCACCATTCTTTAACTTGTTTATTCCACGTCACATGCATGCAAAGCAGATTCAGATTTTTCAGCCCAGCTCCCATGAGAAACAACTTTTCCAAGGAGAGTATAGCGATTATTTGCAGCTGCTTTTGTCTGTAGCCTTGGAGCTTCCAGTCAAAACACCATTTTCAAAAGCGCCTTAGGTCTGCTGCACTTCTGACAGCTTCTGCTGTGTGCTTTCAAGAATTTCCCCTATAGGGCCAGGTGTGGTGGATCACGCCTGTAATCCCAGCACTATGGTAGGCAGAGGTGGGCAGATCACGAGGTCAGGAGTACGAGACTAGCCTGGCCAACATGGTGAATCCCCATCTATATTAAAGATACAAAAATATTAGCTGTGCATGGTGGCGTGCTCCTGTAATCCCAGCTACTCAGGAGGCTGAGGCTTGAGCCCAGGAGGTGGAGGTTGCAGTGAGCTGAGATTGTGCCATTGCACTCCAGCCTGGATGACAGAGCAAGACTCTGTCTCAAAAAAAAAAAAATTTTCCTCACTTGCCCCAGTTTTCTTTCCTTCCTGGCACCTTCTGTCTTCTAGGCTGGCTTTGTAAAATCTGTGTGTGTGTGAACCTTCCCTCTGAGATGCACAGTGTTGTGTGATTTGAGAACCACCTAGAGTCACACCTCTACTGGGCTAGTTCTACACAGAGTTCCGTGCCCTTGGAATTCTGCCCTCCATTCCCTTTGCAGTAGCCACGCTGTCCTTTGCCAGCACAGATGTGCTTCCCATCCCTTCCGATGCCACATGGGTGGGATCTACATGACGGAGCCTTGCTGGGCTGGCTCTTTCCACTTGGACCTGCCCCTGTTGCCGCATGAATTCATAGCATGATCCTTTGGAGCCCTGGCAGTATTCCATGGCGTGGATGTGCCAGTGTTCATCCATTCCCAGACTGAAGGACATCTTGGTTGCCACCAGTTTCTGGCGGTTATGAATAAAGCTGCTGTAAACGTTGGACAGGTTTCCATGTGAAAAAATGTCTTAAGTTCTCTGGGATAAGTGAGTCCAGTTTGGGGCTGTGACCTGCATGAACTATGGAGGCTTCTATAGCTTTGGGGGACATTCTGAGGCAGAAAAGAAGAGCATTGAGTTGGAGAGGACACCCCACCCAACACTGCCCCGCTTGGCTTCCCTGGTGCTGAGTGAGCAGAGGGTTGTACGGGGCTGTTAGGGGGCTTTCCCCTCCAGGGGAGCCTGGAAGGCCTCTCCCGCGGACTGGCCTTTGAAGGAATCAGAATGGACACAGGAGGTGACCACAGCAATGTGGTATGAAGGAGCTGATTCTCCCAAGGGAGTGACACAAGAGGAGCCAGCAGTGAGACCATCAGTGACGACAGCCAGCATGTAGCACCATCACTCTCCATGTGCTACTTAATGGTCCAGCAACTCTCTGCATGGGTGGGATGAGCCTCATTGTCCTGCTGAGGAAACTGAGGCAGGCACAGGCATAGTTACCCACAGAAGGGCTCACTGCTGGTGAAGGTAGGGCTGGTATCTGAGCTGGCAACTGGGCTCTGATGTTCATACCCATATGCACCACATTCCACTGTCTGTCCTGGCCTGTGTGTCAGGGTTAGGCATTGAGAAGTTTTGCAAAGGCAGTGGGAAGCCATGGGGACATTTTAATTGGAGGAGTGACCTATTGGTTTTGTCTTTCAGAAAGGCCACCCTGGCTCTGGAGGATTGGGGGTGCAGGCTGACTATCTGGGACAGGGGCTGTAGCTGTCCAGGTAGGGATCAGAGCTGTGACAGCAGGGGAGGAAGGAAGATGGCTCAGTTATGGCAGTGTGTCACAGGAGTGGGTGGCTAAATACCTGTGGGGAGGGAACAAGTGTCATCTAGAAGGACTCTAAGGTTCTTGCTAAGAGACATGTCCGTTCTCTAAAATGGTCAACAGTGGGGAGATGGGTTTGGCTTGGGGTAGGAGTTTGCTGGGGCTGCCATAGCAAGGACCACAGACTGGGTGACTTCAACCATGGAGATTTATTCCCCCAGAGTTCTGGAGGATGGAAGTCTCATTAGGCTAGGGACCCACCCTAATGACCTCATCTAATTTCGACCATCTTTTTAAAGATCCTGTTTCCAAATGCAGTCCCAATCTGAGGTACTGGGGGTTAGGATTTTGACATGTAAATTTTGGGGGGATAAAGTTAAGCCCATGACACTTATAAATGGAGTTAGAGCAGCCTGTGGGGTGCATAGGAGGAACTAGACTGGAGTGGCGATGCAGGCCTGGAGCTGGGGACAGGGGCTGGGGAGCTGGGGACAGGGGCTGGGGAGCAGGCAGTGCATGACCCAAAGGGACTGAAACTGCAAAACATGGTCTGCTCTCCCTCCTACATGCTTCACTTACAATGTGGGTTGACCTTCCACTGCGGAGACAGGGTCTGGGTTCCGTCTCCTTGAATCTGGATGGGACTGTGTCTCCAGGGAAGGTGACATTATATGACTTGAGAGACTATGTCATAAAAAGTGTTATGGCTTCCATCTCAGGTTGCTTAGGATGTAACTGAACCCAAGTTCAGCCACTTGCCTCTGGAAAGGCAGACTCGAGAGACAAAGGTTGGTGGGAGGAAAAGCAAGTTTATTTGGAGAGCCAGGAAAACTCAGAAGGTAGTGAACTAGCATGCTAAAGTACCATTGTACACCAGTACAAATTTTAGGCTCCTTTTATGTTAAAGACAGAGGGAAGAGGAGGAAGAGGAGGGGGTTGAGATCAAGAGGTTACTGATGCCTGCAGACATCTGGGTGGCAGCCAGGGTCCAACGAGGTTGGGAACTTTGCCCATGGTCAGGTCACATTGCTCCTATAAATGTTTAACAAAACATAGTTGTATATGTAATTTCCCTTTAGTCCCAGACTTAGGTATAAAAATCAATGGATAAAGTCCCCTTATACAAAAATAATGTTAGTTACGTTAGTTCTTTGCTGTTTCACTGTTTTACTTGCTCTTGGGGCCCAGTTCTGCTGTGAGGAGACAGAGATGATAACAGAGAGGCCATGTGTGGATGTTCTGGCTGACAGCCAGCATCAGCCTCCAGATAGGTGACTGAATGAGCTTCCCAGAAGAGACCCACAATAAAACCACCCAGCTGAGCCCTGTCAATCTCCAGCATGAGAGTTAATCGTAAAGTCCTGTTGTTGTCTTAAGCCCCCAGATTTTTGGGGTGATTCATTGTGCAGCAATAGATAATTTGAACCAGTGTTTTCTCTCCAGCTCCAGGGAATGAAAACTTTATTGTATGGTGATTTTTAAGCTTTGTGAGACTAAGACACAGGAGACATGAAATATGGTTGATTCTATGTGGTTTGTGCTCTTCATATTCCCATTGATTTATGGGCAAAGTGTATCATGGAGCCAGTGTTAGTGCAAGTTTAGAAATGACGGGTTTGTAAAAAGTAGTGCTCATTAATCAAACCTAATGGTCTCTGATGTTTTTATGTAAGTTTCAGAATTCAGTTTTGCTAATTGTCTTCTTTTCAATTTGCGATTCTCCTATGCAAGTCAGTCAAATGATCTCACTATGGTTGAAATGACAATCTCAGTGTGTAGATTTCTAAGTGTAATTTTTAAAAAAAGCACATGGTAGGAGTTTGATTAAATACACTTTTATAGCCTTGATTTTCTAAACAACAAGAGTTAATTACAGGGGGGTGTCATTTGCAAGTGTATAGAACTTTTTGTCCATGGAATTCTGAGTAGTTTGCTAAAATTTGAAATGTTAGTTTTGCATTTGTTCAGTATGCAAATAAAGCATATAAAATATTCCATCAAGCACTTTAAATAGTCAGCCAAACACATCTTTTTATTATTAGATCAGGAAACTCAAATATAGTTACTCTTTATTGGTTTAATTAACATATTAAAAATACAATTTGGTATAAACTTATTCTTTTCTCATCAAAGCTTGAAACAGCAGCAACTGTTTTGTGGGATTTGAAATTCTATTCTTGAAGGTAAATAGCTGTGTTTTCTATTAATGCCCTTGTTATTTATTTAGACCTAGACAGAACGCAGCCCTGGGAGCAAAGCATTCATTTAAAGGCTGAGGGTGATTTTCTGTTTGTTTGATGCTGAACTAATATTGCCCCACTAGGAAGGCTCATTCTTTCTGTTTTGATAGAAACCTCCAAAGCCAGTTACTGCTGGATGTTTCTGTTCTTGAAGGCCGTGATAATACTTCCAAGGTCTTGGCTGACGGGAACCCCATACTTGGGCTGACTTTCTGGCTATGTCATCCTGGATTAGGGGAGGGGCCTGGGGAATAGCGTGGGTAGGGGAGGTCAGTGAAGGGCATTTTGGGGTCCTCCAGGTGGGAACAGCCCCAGGAGGGGGTTGGCAGGGAAAGATGGGAAGGAGGAAAGAGTATAACAATGGAAAAGCCAAACTCTGCCAAAATATCTAAGGATGTGTATTCTGAACCATATGCGTCACCACAGCCTGGGGAAACACAGACTCAAGAGGTCCTGAGAAAGTGCTTCTGAGGCCATTGCGTTACAGCTTGGTTTTATACATTTTTGGAAGACAGGAATGGCAGGTAAAATCATAAATCAATACACGGGAGATACACATTGGTTTGGCACGTATCTGTCTTCAAAGCTGGGACTTCTTGAAGTGGAGACTTACAAGTCAGGTGGGTTTGGTTGAAAGAGCTGAGCTTTGTCTAAAGCCTCAGAGTCAGTAGAAAGGAGTGCTTCAGATGAGGGAGTCTGCTGTCTGTCATGTGAGGCCAGGCCAGAGTCAGACTGGAAAGCAGGCCATGATATACTGGGCCAAAGACATCCATTTAACACAATCGTATGGCTTGTAAGGGTGACTTTCCCCAGACTTCTTAGAAAGGGATTTGAGCAAGGAAAAAAGTTTAGAGTTCAGTCCTTGCGGGGAGATGGTCATCAGGAAGTGGACAGAAGGCTCCTGTCCCCATGTCCCACAGCCCCTGTTTCTCAGATGTGAGGACCTTACCTCCCCGACTGGAGACCCGGTATTGGGATTCTGTCATCACTTCCCCAGGGCCTTCTCTAAAATGCACATTTTCGGAAGAATAGGTGTGGGTGTCAAGAACATTTTGGTCCTCAACATTCCTGGAGGGGAGCGATGAGCAGAGTGGGGAGAGCTGAGAGGCGGCTGAGGGTCCTGTGTGGGGCGGCTGTGCTGAGGCAGGCAGATCAGCTCACCTGGGACCCTCCCACATCTGTGTCCACTCACTTGTCCCCAGGTAGGGTGGGGCATCTGCTGGGGGCTGTGTGTTCCATGACGTACTGCTCTGAGCCAACCCCACAGCTCCCCCTCCTCCAATCTCCCTGAAATCCCCACACCAGACACCTTCAGGATTAACTCCAAGGAGATGATAAGAATAGACGGACTGCACCCCAGCCCCACCCTGCTCAATGCCCTTACCTGGAAAGGATGCTGTCCATCAGTCCAAGATCATCAGGGAAGACAAGAGGCTTCAATCTTTAAGATGAGGGTAGGGTGGGGCTGGGGATGGGTATCTCAAAATGGGAAGGGAGGCTTTGCAAATTTCTCTCCCAGGGGCTTGGGAGTGGCACTGCAGAGGCTCAGCTGGACTCCACTGAAGGATGGGGCAGGGCAGGTGGCCCCAGGCAGGGCTCTTCCAGCCCTTTACCCAGCCCCTGCCCCGCATGTGTCCTCCAGGGAACCTGCTCCTTAGTGACTGTGGCTGTGCCCCCACAGCCCAGAGGTTCTACTTGCCCACACCTGAATAAAGAGCCACCCCTCCAAGCTCTCCCTGGGAGCCCCACAGCCAACCCCCAGTGCGACTGATTGCCCAATGGGTTCATTTTGCCTGCTTCCCAGACCCTGAATCCTCTCAGCCTGGGGAGTCACCTGTCTCCATGAGGCCAGTCTCTGAGTTCCAGCAAAGCTGGGAGCTTCTACCCCTGGGAAGTTCTCTCTCTGTGCCTCTGAGGTTGGAGACTAATCTGAGATCTGCCTGGGTGAGGGAGCTGACCTGGTGTCCTTCTGAGAGGCAAGGGGAAGCCCAGCTCTTCCTTCCGTGCCCAACGGGGTTCTAGCAAAACACCCCAAAGATGGCACTGATGCCTATGGGAGCCTCCTGGGGCTGCTGGGACAAATATCCACACACCGAGTGGCGTCCGACAGCACAGCTCTTATTGAAAGAAAAGGGTGGCAGTCCAGACTGGGGCAGCAAGGCTCTGCTCCCTGAGGCTTGGAGGGGCATCTATTCCTTGCAGTGTCAGCTCTTGGAGGCCTGAGGCTCGGCATGGGGCTGGCCCCCGACCCTCTGCCTCTGCTGTCGTCAGGCCTCTGGCCCTGACTCTCCTGCCGCGCTGTGAGGAGGCCCTTGTGATTCCACTGGGCCCCCAGGTGATGCAGGATCCTCTCCCAGCTCAGCCACAGCTGCCAAGTCCCTGCTTCCATGTAAGGTGACGTGGGCACAGGCCCTGGGTATTGAATCGTGGGCATCTGTCATTCCACTGATCACAGTGATTTGTGCAGTTCCCCCAGGATGAAGATTTTTGCCCTCTGGCTCCACTCTGGGCTTTTCCTGCACTCGGGGCCACTTGGCCTCCTCTAACCCTCCTTGGCCTCCTGTTCTTAAGGACATTACCCAGGCCCTTCTGCAGGCCAGGCCTGGCTCTGCCGTCCCAGTGACCTGGCCCCTGCTCACCCTGGGGCTCAGCTTCCTGATGTGCATACAGGGGACAGGAATCCCGCTTTGCTAGTTGTTTGGGGTAAAGGGAAATTTTCTGGTTCCCATGGCTGGCACATGCCTGTCTGTGAGCCACGAAGCTACTGAGGTTGGAGACCGGAGAAAACATCACACCTCGTTTTAGAGGAGGACGCCGGGGCCGCTGCTTTCAAAGCTTATGCAACTGAAGTGGCAATAATCGAAATATAAAGTTAATGAAAGCCTACATCTCTGCCAGGTTCAGCGTCGGCAACGTCCACAAACTGTCCTCTTGGCCTCTGGGCTGGAGATGCTGGCAGCCTGTGGTGGAGGTTTTCATTCTGCAGGGCATCCAGCGGATTTGGGGCCTCATACGTACACAACAGACATAAATTAGTTTTTATGCATAAATCACCTTTTTTTTCCTTTCTTCATTTCTCTGTTCAGCATTTAAAACGTCAGCATGTCTTCCCCTATTTGGGTATCGTACGGTTTTCCTAGCGGCTGGGAACCATGTTTTCCGTTGTGATTTGTAATACATTTCTCATGTTGGAGCAGGAACCTCTTCGCCGAGCCGGCAGGTTGCTGTAAAATAAACAGGAGAGCTTGTAAAATTAACGTGACATCAGAGGTTTGTTGTAAAATTTCTCCAGGAACACAGTCGGCGCATATAAGCGCTGCGGCCCCGGCTGGATGCGGCGCGTATCTTTTAGATGCTGCTGCGCTGGGGCGCCCCTCCCTCCCCTCATCCCAGTGGGAGCTCAGAGCTGCTGAAGCCAGTGGTCACAGGGTGGTGAGAGCTGTGCAGGGAGAGGCACAGGCGCTTTTGGAGCCCAGCAGAGTGAGAGCCCAGCTGGGCAGACAGGAGTTGGAGTTCCTAAAGTTGGGTGCTTTAGGATGATGCCGGCTGCTCCAGGGAAGCAGAAGAGACTGGGAGGATGGTGGAGGCCACGATGAGGTCCAGCCCAGGGTTGTCCCGGCTTGCAGCAATGATGATGGCAGTAATAAGGCTGGTCAGCGTTCACTCTGTACAAGGCACTGCCGAGTGCTGTCCCCCGCCATTGCCTTGATCCTCATGCCACCCTATGGGGCAGGCCTTCTCTCCTCCGTGCCTAGCAGAGCTGGTTCTCAGGGCTGGCTGTGGGTGGGAGCGGAGGTGGTAGCAGCAGGAAGGCAGGTCCCAGGAACGGCGATGCTAAATGCCAGCGCCGAGACTGGACTTGGAAGGGAAGGAGGGTGTTGGCATAGAAGGCGTGTGCCCGAAGGGGATGGCGGGAGAGTCTGCACCTGGCGGGGCTGCCTGTGGAAGGACTTTCAGCCCTTGGCAGCCTCCCATGGCTCTGGCTTTGCAGGCTCCCATCTTCTCCTGGACTTGGAGGCTGAGAGGCATCTTTAAAACACAGAAGTCAGTGAAACTGTGTCTCGTGCTACCTGCCGTTCTGTCCTTTCCCGAGTCTGTGCAGGCTCTCTTTGTGTGTCGTTTAATTTTTATAGGCATTTCCACTGAGCACTGGGTCCAGGCTTCAGGTAACAAGGTCTGTGGATATTTGCGGCAGTCTGAAACACCATAAGGGTGAACAATTTTGAGACTTCACAATGCACGTTTTCATTTTATGGCAGGTCATTTTAGACAAATAGAAATCAAATGTGAAGGAAGCACTGTAACAACGTGTGTGTTCCAAGGGCCAGTTTTTCCTGGCTCATACCCAGCAGTGGTCACTCGTAAAATGTCCTGTAAAATCAGTCCTAATAGGGCAGGGACGCAGAGCGAGCCCATGCAGAAAGGACAGGGACATCTCACCCTCACATTATGGCGATGCCTGGACGTGACCCGACACAGGTGTGCTCGGGTGGGGACCTTGGGGCTCCAGCCTGTGGTGGCCACCTCCTCCTCTGGCTGGCATGCTTGCTGCTGTTCCACCCACAGTGACCCTGGGCAGAGCAGGGGTTGGTCTAGAAGGTTCTCAGAAGCTGCAGGGCTGGGATTTTGGTAAGGCTTTGTAAATGAGGCTCCTGGGGTGGGACATGGACCTGCAGCTGCCCCATCCTGCTAAGACTTTGTAAATGAGGTTTTGTACTTGCCTGCAAGGTTAGAGGGCTTTGTAATTTCTGCAGGACAGAGGGCCTAGGGAGAAAAGGTATCCTGGAGTTAACCTGTGGGGAATGAGGTCTGGACTCTAGACAGTAACTCTGGAGCTTGTCCTCACTGACTGGAGCTCCAGAAGGCTCTGGATGAGAAAGAAAGAAGTGCAAGATAAGCAAATGTTGAGGAAAAATATAGAACATTAAATCATTATGATCCCACATGAGCAACATAAAAATACAGATAGGTAGTGTGGGATGAAATTCTGGAAGACTCTATATCAAGATAGGAATTGTGGTTGTTTCTGGGTGATAGAATGCAGGTGATTGTGGTTGCTGGGGTTTGTTTATATTTTAAAGGTTTCCTAAAGGGAACAGGCATTTTGAAAACAAGAGGACCCCATGAGAACAAGAATGGCTTGAGGGAGAGTGAGGGGAGTCCGTGGCACAGCTGGGGAGAGTGCAGCTGGCAAGCTGCATCTTCCCATCCCCTCATTCTTCCCTGGCTTTCTCCATTTCCCAACTTCCTGTCCAGGCAGGCCACTCGGTGACCTGACCACTCAAGGGCCACCCCCTTGTGCCCATCGGGCCCTGCCAGCTGTACTTTTATGTGACGCGCGGTTAGGTGCTTGCACATGTAATGTTTTCTGTGCTCCACTACGTTCCCAGATGCAAACCCAGGAAGGCCATTCCCGACGTTGTCAAAGAAGTGGGGGAAGTGGAGGTCAGTACACTGGCATCATGGTTGGAAGCAAAGCAAATGCACAGAGCTCGCAGAGTGACCCCAGAGCCTGCCTGGGCCTCCTGCTCACTGCCCCTCTACTCCCTGGCCTGCTGAGAGCTGGTGAATGATGACTCCTGCAGGCCTGCTGGTGAGAGGCAGTGCTGGGAGCCAGATGAGGCATGCCTGCAAGTGCACACTGCTGCTACTGCCAGGCCCACCTCCCACCATTGGTGCCGCCCTCCCCAGCCCTGGCCAGTGGTATTGTTTGCAATGAGCTTCCTGTCCTCGCACTGCTCCTGGGGTGGGTCATGGACCTGTAGCTGCCCCATCCTGCCAAGAGGCTTTGCCCCATGGCTGGGCATCTGCTTGGGCTTATACTCCTACCTCTGGAGGGATTAGCACCTTGTGCCAGACTCAAAACCCCTAGAGGGACCTTGCCCCTGGAACTCTGCCTAGCTGGTGCCAGCTGCTTCTCCAGGGTCTGGACCTGCCCACTGTCCATGACCTCCAGCCTCTGCCTAGAGTCCTCTGCCCTGGTTGGACCCAGCAGGTAGAACTTTCCAAGAGGGAGTGCATTTGTTTCGTCTAGCTGCTGTAATCAATTATAACAACTTTAACAGCTTAAGTAACACACATTCATCCTCCCATGTTCTGTAAATCAGAATTCCAGTATGGCAAAGCTAGACTCTCTTCCCAAGGCCTCGC
Source organism: Alouatta palliata (assembly GCA_004027835.1). Taxonomy (NCBI): domain Eukaryota; kingdom Metazoa; phylum Chordata; class Mammalia; order Primates; family Atelidae; genus Alouatta; species Alouatta palliata. Next base: position 69,192 of record PVKV010007968.1, on the reverse strand, counting down.
TGGCTGAAATCAGGGTGCTGGCTGGGGCTGCAGCTCACCCAGGGCTCAAGGTTCTCTCCAGCTTGCTCATTGTTGGCAGAATTCAATTTCTTCTCCTTCTTTCCAAGCCTGCCAGGATGGGACAGGTCCTTCTTGCACTTTGATTCTCTCTGACTTCCTCTTCCACTCTTCTCTTTTGCTTTTCAAGGCTCATGTGATTGAATTCACCCTGATTATCTGGGACAACCTCACTATTGTAAGATGACCTGATTAGTAACCATAATCACATCCGCAAAGTCCTCTTTTCCATGGTATGGTAAGAGAATCATGGGGTGATGCCAGAGGGCACAGGTCCTGGGCCCTGAATTCCTTCTCTCACTGTGGGCATTCAGTGCTAGAGCGCCCACCCCTCAACCCTTACAGGCATGGCAGGTGCCCAGGCCTCTGTGGTCTTGGACACTGTGATTTGGACCAGAGTTCTGACCAAACCTCCCCTTGGCTTCTCCTCCTCTCTTCTGCCCCGCCTCCCTCTTCCTAGCCACAGCCAAGACTGAAAGCCTCAGTTCAGAACCGAAGCTGGGAGGCCACCTGGAGGTCATTTCTGCATGAAGTCAGGAAATAATTTTTCAGTGGGTTGTGTGGACCAAAATTGTTGATGCTGCCTTGGGTGTAGTGAGCCTCCCATCACAAAAGGCAAAACACCCATCCATACATGGTTTTCCTTCAAGCATGAGAAGGTGATTGAATACGACAATTTGTAAAGTTTTCTTTTTTTTATGAATTCTGCCTGTGGGGAACCCCAGGCAGCAGCCACGTGCCTTTTGAGTATATTACATTTCCAAAGTCTTCTTTCAGGAAGCAGCGGATACTCAGCAGTGACGGAGATGGGCTGTGGAGTGGCCTCTTGGATTTGTTTGAAGTGGGATCATTTGCTCTGTTAATGCTTTTTGTTCCTCGGAGATTCCTTTGAGTGTCTGGGAGTATCAGCTTATCCTTGATGGGTAGTGGGGAAAACTTCATTTTAAAGGGTAAATATCACTAGCCTTAAGGAAAAATCCTCCAGAATTAAGTTTGATTTATAGCATGAAATACAGAAGAGACAGCTGGGATTCTGCTCATGAAACGACCTGATCTGTCTGCATCTGGGGTGGTGGGAGGCAGGCCGGCTGGTTACTGAGATCCCAGCCGCAGGGGTGAGAAGATGCGGCTGCAGGGGAGGGGGCTTCAGCTTGTGGAAGGAGTGTGTGGGGTTGTTGACTGGTTAACAAATAAGGTAATTTATGGAAAAGGTCACAGAGAACTGTAGGGTTGAGTCTCAGCTGAAGAAGGTGATGAAGACATGGCCGCCTGGGCGGGGAGACAGTGAAGGCATGGAGTAAACCCTGGCATGGAGTAAACCCTGGCATGGAGTAAACCCTGGACTAGGACTTGAGGAACCTGGTCTGGCCTTGGATATGCCACTCAGGAGACTCCTCAGAATCTTCATGCCTCAGTTTACAATGGGCATAATAAAAGTGTCCTGGTTTTAGCAGGGCTGGGTGGTGTGGGGATGGTGTGTGTCCACTGGGCACAGCCCGGGGAGCCAGCACCATGGCAGTAGAACTTGATGCTATGCACACAGGACTTCCACGCTGGCAGAGAACCTCAGCGAAGGCCCCTGTCTGAGACATGCAGTGAGGGAAAGGGGACCCAGGTCCTCACCAGGAGACTTGGCTGTCCCCACCTTCCCTGTAAAGGGCATTTAGCATGGCCACTTTTATGACCCACATTAATAGGGTTTTGTTAACAAAAACGGTTTCAGTCTAAACAAATCACTTTCTATATTCTTAGGGAAAAGCTACAATAATTCCAGCACCATAAAGTTGTTCACTGGCAGCTGGTCATCAAATGACCACTGGTTTATGTTCAGTTCAAATAAATATGTATAACTGGCAGCTCAGAAATCAACCCTTCCACCACAAAGGAAAACCGAACTGGACACTCCTAACCTTTCTTGGGGTTAAGTTTGATGAATCAGCCCAAAGGGCAAGTTTACAGATTCTTGATACCTAATTTCCAAAAAATCAATTATACTGAGGTACAGTTACAGAGAGTAAAACACATCCATGGTAATGTACATTTTGATGAGTTTTGACACTTTTAGTTAGACATCCATGCAACCACAGCCTCAGTAAAGATACCGAAAATTTATTTCACTGCAACAAGTTCCCAGGCAATCTCCTCCATGCCTGGCAATCACTAATCTGCTTTCTGTTACTGTCGATTACAGGAGTCATTCCTAGAGTTCAACTTATATGGAACTATATAGTATTTGTTCCGTTGTGTCTGGCTTCTTTTTCGTGGCTTAATACCTTTGAGATTCATCCATGTTGTTGTCCTTTTATGTCTTATTTAAAAAATCTTTATCTAACTCAAGATCACAAGGATTCTCCTATGTTTTCTTCCAGAAGTTTTATGGTTTTAGTTCTTGTGTTTAGGTCTATAACTGAATTTAAGTTTATTTTGTATAAGGTTGTGAGGTAGGGTTGAGGGCTTTTTTTTCATGTTGATATTCAGTTATTGCAATACCTTTTGTAAGTATTGCCCTCTCTTCTCTGCATTACCTTTGCACCTTTGCTGAAAATCAAGTCTATTTATGTGTGGATCTATTTGTGGATTTCCTGTTCTGCTATATATTTATCTGCCTACCCTTTTGCTAATGTTACACTTTCTTCAATACTAAAGCTTTACAATAACTATTGAAACGAGGAAGTACAAATTTCAACTTAAAAAGTCTTTGCAAATTGTTTTGGCTATTTTTGATCTTTTCTATTGTTTTGGCTATTTTTGATCTTTTCTATTCTCACATAAATTTTAGAATCAGCGTGTCAATTTCTACCAGAGAAACATGCAAAGATTTTGACTGGTATTGTATTAAATCCATATATCAATATGGGAAAGCTATATTTACCTATTAGCTATATTTAGTACTCTAAATATAGCTACATAAATCTATTAGCTATATTTAGTACTCTGATCCATGAATATGGTACAGTTCCCCATTTAAGTCTTTTAACATTTCTGTTGACAGTGTTTTATAGTTTTTAATGTACAAATTGTGAACATATCTGGCTCTCTAAAGATTTCATGAGTTTTCCCTTTGGTTGCAGTTGTAAATGGTATTTTATTTTAGCTTTCAGTTTTCTATTGTTCATTGATACTGTGCTAATAGAAATACGATCATATATTGACCTTTTATCCTAAGGCCTTCATAAATTCAATATTGTCTCTAGTAGCTTTTTTGTAGGCTTCAGAATGTTTTCTATAGACAATTATGTTGGTGAATAAAGATAGTTCTATCTCTTCCTTTTATCTGTACACCTTTTATTATTATTATTATTTTTTGCCTTTTCACTGACTAGGACTTCCATTATAATGTTGAAGAGAAGTGGTGAGAGGAGACAATCTCGCCTTGGCCCTGATCTCAGAATCAACCTTTCGTCATTAAGTACAATGTTAGTTGTGGGTGTCTATAGATGCCTTTTATCAGGTTGAGAAAGTTTCCTTTTATTTCTAATTTGCTCAGAGATTTTATTTATCACAAATGGATATTAATTTCTTATCAAATGATTTTTCTGCCTCCATTGAAGTTTTGCCTTTTATCGTTTATGAAGCGTTGCATTATTGAATTTTTAAATGCTAAACCAGGCTAATATTTCTGGCTTAAATTCCAGTTGATCATGACTTATCATCCTTTTTCCATAATGCTGTATTTTATTTTACAGTATTTTGTTAAGGACTTTTAAGTCTGTATACATAAGCATATTGAATTGTAGTCTATTTTTTTTTTTGGTAATGCCTTTGCCTGGTTTTGGTAACACAGTAATGCTGGCCTCATTATATGTGTTTCATTCTTTTCTATTCTCTGAGTCTATGTAGAACTGACATTTTTTTCTTAAATATTTAGTAGAGTTTACCAGTGAACATATTGGGCTTGGAATTTTCTAAGAACATTTGTAGCTGTAAATTCCATTTTGGTTAAGAACTATTCAGGTTATCTATTTGTCCTTGAGTGAGCCCTACTAGTCGATGCCTTTCAAATAATAATTTCATTTCATCAGTTTTCAAATGTATGGGAATAGAGCTGTTATTATATTCTCTTACTATCATTTTAATGTCTGTAAGGTCTGTAGTGATACTTTCTCTTTCACTCTTCATAACAGTAATTTGTTTCTCTCGTTTTTTCTTGATCAATCTGGCTAGGCATTGATCAAGTTTACTGATTTTCTCTTAGTGAAACAGCTTTTTGTTTCATTGTTTTATTCTTTATTATTTCATCAGATTTCTCTGTTGATTGTCTGTTTCTATTTTATTGCTTTCCAGTAATGTTTATTATTCCCTTCCTGCTATATACTGAGTCCAATTTGTTAATTTATCAGTTGAAAGTTTAGTTTATTAACTTTAAATCTTTCATTTTTTCTAATATAAGCATTTATTACTCTACATTTCTCTTTAAACATTGCTTTAGTTGTATCACACAGCATTTTAATAAGTCATATTTTTATTTTAATATAGTTAAAGTATTTTCTAAATTCCTTCCCAATTTTTCCTTTGACCCACTGCGTATGTAGAGTGTGCTGTTTATTTTTTGCATATTCAAAAATTATTTCCAATAGCTCTCTGTAATTGACATTTAATTTAATTGTGTTGTGGCCAGAAAATATACTATGTAATATTTCGATTATTTAAAGTAAATGGAGTCTTATTTTATTACTCAGATTATGATCTATCTTGGTAAATGTTCCATAGCAAATTCGGGTATAGTTGGGTAGAGTGTCCCATAAATGTCAATTCTAGTTAGTGTGTTAGTGTTGTTCAGTTTTCTATGTCCTTAGCAATTTTTTATATCCTTGTATCAGTTACTGAAACAAAAGTACTTACGGATTTATTTCTCTTTTCAGTTCTATCAGTTTTACTACATATATTTTGAATCTCCGTTAATAGGTGTTTAATACTTATGATTTTTATATTTTTTGGATGAATTGATCCTGTTTTTATTTTTAAGAATTTCTCTTTATTCTTGGTAGTATTTCTTTTGGAAGTCTACTTTGTTGGATAGAGATATAGCCACTAAAGATGCTTTTCTTACAATTTAAGGTGTATCTTTGTTTTCAGTCTTTTATCTTTAACCTATTGGTGACTTTACATTTTCTGGGATTTATCATAGACAGCATATGGTGGGTCTTTCTGTTTTTGTTTTTTTGTTTTTTTTTTTTTACAGATGGGGTTTCACCATGTTGGTCAGGCTGGTCTTGAACTCCTGACCTCAGGTGATCTGCTCACCTTGGCCTACAAAGTGCTTGGATTACAGGCGTGAGCCACCACGCCCAGCCGTCTTTCTGTTTTAAGTCTGCAAATGTATGAGTTCTATTGAAGTGATTAGACCATTTACATTTGACATAATTATCAATATGGTTGAGTTTAAGTTTACCATGTTTTAATTTATTTTCTATTTTCCCTCTATCTTTGTGTTCTTTGCTCCTTCACCCTCTTTTCTGTACTTCTTTTAGATTGAGTAGTCTTAATATTTAATTTTATCTCCACTATTGGCTTACTTGTTTTTCTCTGGTGATGATGATGATGGTGATTTGTTTGCTCTAAGATTTATATATAATGTAAGGATGTTTCCTTTTGCCTGAAGAGCTTCCTATATATTTTGTAGAGTTTTCTAAGTTTTGTAGAGCCAATTAATTCTCACAGATTTTGTTTCACAAAGTCTGTATTTTGCCTTCATTTTTCAAATATATTTTCACTGGGTGTAGAATTCTAGGTGGACATTTTTTTCTTTCAGCAATTTAATTATATAATTTCATTGTCCTTTGTCTTGTATAATTTTTGGTGAGAACTCTGTTATCATTCATTATTCCTTTGCACAAAGTATGTGTTTTTTCTTTGTCTCCTTTTAACTTTTTAACACTCATTTCCAGCAATTTGATTATGATATACCTGTGTTATTTTAATTATTTATTTATATTTATCATAGTATTTGTTTAGCTACTTAAATCTTTGGGTTTATGGTTTTCTCTTTATTTGGAAAGTTTTTGGCTATGATTTTTTCAAATTTATTTTTGGTCTCCTTTCTCTCTTCTTTCCTCATTGGACTCCAATTCCACACATGTTAAACCACTTTGTATTGTCTCACAGGTTACTGAGACTCTGTTAATATTTTTTTCCTGTACTTCATTTTGTATAGTTTTTATTGCTGTGTAATCAAGTTCATTGATGTCTTTTGTTTTTTTTTTTTTGAGATGGAGTCTTTGTCTGTTGCCCAGGCTGGAGTGCAGTAGCGTGATCTTGGCACACTGCAACCTTCACCTCCCAGTTACAAGCAATTCTCCTGCCTCATCCTCTCGAGTAGCTGGGATTACAGGTGCCCGCCACCATGCCTGGATAATTTTTGTATTTTTTAGTAGAGATGGGGTTTTGCCACGTTACAGTGTCTAATCTACTGTTCTTATTCTGTGTATTATTAAAATTTCAGGTGCTGTATTTTTCATGTCTAGAAGTTTTATTTGGGTTTTTAAAAATATCTTTCATTTCCCATTTTGTTCCTATTTTCTTTACCTACTTTAGCATGTAGAGCAAATTTACAGTGGTTACATTAATGTACTTATCAGCTAATTCCATCATGTCTTTCTTTTCTGTTTTTTTTTTTTTTTTCTATTGATGGATTTCTCTGCTGGTTACGGGTTACATTTTCTTGCTTTTTTTGTATGTCTTTTTGATTAGATGCTGGACATTTTCTGTTGTTGAGTTCAGAGTTTTGTTTCATTTCTTTGAGAGTGGTAGACTTTTTCTGGCAGATATATAAATTACCTTTGGATTGGTGTGATCTTTTCTAGGTTCACTTTTAAGCTGTTTTAGAGAAGATCTAAGTAGCTTTATTGCACAGCTAATTTAGCTCCACTTTTAAAGAACTACACTTCTGGGTCTCTGTGGAATGCCTGCGAGGTCTCTCCAATCTGTCTGCAGAAAGCTGGACAATTTCCAACCCTGTGCGAGCTCTGGGAATTGTTTGTCTGATGGCATTCTGATCACTCTTCTTCTGGAGGAGCTGATCTTGCCCAGCCTGGGGGGCTCCATGTGCAGATTTGTATTTAGCCAAAGATGCAAGGGAAGCCTTGGGCAGACTGCTGAAATTCTTTCTCAACAGAGCTCCCTCCAGTTTGGAATTCTGCTCCTCAGATTCTAGCTGCTTTAACCTCCATAGCCTCTGACCTTCTCAATTCAGAGAGATCCCTGTGCTCTCTTTGGGTCCTCCTCACCTGCACCGTGGCCTGAAACCAGCCAGTTTACCGTCCAGACACTAATCTGGGATTCACCTCATTTGTTTCCTTTCAATCAGGGGTCAACAGTATTGCCTTGTCTTTTTCCACTTTTTTCCTTGAAAACAGTTGTTTTATGTATTTGTCAGGTTTTCCAGTAGTTTATAGCAGGAGGACAACTCCTGTACCAGTAAATCCTTTGTGGCTGGCAGAAGTTCTTAGCAGTTAATTTTGAAAGAGGATTTGCTGAGTCCTTTATGATTGCAAAGCTTTCTTGTCTTCTTGGAAGATGGCAGCTGCTGAGCTGGAAGTGGCCCCTGCCCCCTGCAGGTGTGCAAAAGCCCCAGGCTCTAAGCAGGAAAGAGGAATGAGAATCCTCATGGGGAAGGCTGTGGTGATTTGTCTTTTTGAGGAGATGGAAAGTGAGCCACGGAGGTGGCACATTCAGATGTGTGGGCTGTTTCCTCCCTGGGTTCTGTAGGCTTTGACTTGACGCTCTTTAAGTGCTTAAGAATTTGGGAACATTCCAGTAGAGGTAGAAAATGTAGAGATGTGCCAGGTATAAAAACTGCCAGATACATTACGTTCTCAAGTGATTTCCCTCTCTCTCCTTTTTACATTTAAGGGGAAAAGGAACAATACTTTTTTTTTTTTGCAAAAGTGTTTGGCAGCAGCAGTGTATCTGGAAAGTTGCTAACTGCAGAAAGGGGAGAATTAAATTTCATCACACTAGCAAATGATTGTTAAATGCAGTCAGTTGTTGTTTTATAGCTTACAGGAAACCCTTAAAGTTAACTTTGCATACTGCTAAGTCCGCAAGCCCTGGGTTTTCTGGGCTGAGTTTGGGTCACGGCTTCCTTTTTTACTGGCTCTTTGGTCTTGGGCAAATTGCTTATCGTTTTCTCTAATCTCAGTTGGCACATTATTAAAATGAGATAATAGCCTGACACAGTGACTCACGCCTGTAATCCCAGCACTTTGGGAGGCTGAGGTGGGCGGATCACCTGAGGTTGGGAGTTCGAGACCAGCTTGACCAACATGGAGAAACCCCATCTCTACTAAAAATACAAAATTAGCCGGGCATGGGGGTGCATGCCTGTAATCCCAGCTACTCGGGAGGCTGAGGCAGGAGAATCGCTTGAAACTGGGAGGCAGAGATTGCGATGAACTGAGATCGCGCCATTGTACTCCAGCCTGGGCAATATAAGAGCAAAACTCCATCTCAAAATAATAATAATAATCAAATGAGATAATAACAAATGTCTCAAGGGTGTTATGATGAAGGTTAAATGAGATGGTACCTACAAAGTGCCTGGAAGCATAAAAGTTCAATAAACATTTGCCAACGTCACTACAGATACTGCTGTCCATGGCCACAGATGTTCACTCACATCAGGGTGAAGTCTGATGTGATTCCATCAATGGGGCAATTCTCACCGGCAACCCCAGCAGTTCCCAAATGCCTTTCAGGACCGGCTGCTTCCAAAGCACTTGCTGAGCTCATTCCCATACAAGCATCTGAGACCAGCAAATGAGAAGGTCTGGGGCGTGTGTTCCATGTGCTGTGGGCGGTTCTCATCTGCCACCAGGTTTGGGAACAGTGATCTACACAAAGTAAAATTTTCTTATTTGGTCAGTACTCAATAAAAGTGAAATTTGGAAAAAAGCAAATGTTAAAATAATAAGTACCAGAATTGTATCAGTCCAAAGGTGTTTTATTATACTGTTCTGGGCTTTAATGCACAGAATTACCATACTCTGTTGTTGGGCCTAGGTTGGACATGCTAAAATGAAACGGCCAGGTGTCTCCTTTCCCTTTGCAGGGTGCTGTATTATTTTGTTTTCTGCCTTTGTGATGGTTACCTTGAACCTGAGCAATTGATAGATTCAGGTGAAGAAAGCAAGCGTGGATGATATTATTATAATTTTGGAGACCCACATGTGTGGAGCAGCCTAGGAGAATGTGGAAGCTCGATTTAGCATTTACCAGCCCCGTCTGCTGAGGGTCTTATGCTAGGCACAGGGACAAAGAGAGAAAGTGCCATCTGGCGTTCAGGAGCTGATGGTCTGCAGGGGAGACTGGGTAGCTAAAGCTTCAGAAGGGCAGGGGCTGTGGGTCATCAGGACATTCAGAGCTGGGCTGCTTCAGTTCCTTGACTAGCCACCACCCCAGCAGGAAGCATGGAGGAACTCCCCATGGGAGCTGAGTGGGCAGCCTGTGGTGCTGTGTGTCTTTGGCCCCGGCTGCTTGCTGGAAATCTGAAAATGCTCCATGAGCACCACTGAGGCCACACTTGTTGCAGGGATGCTCCGTCCTGTGGTCCTTCTCAGCCTCCAGCCTCAGCCTTCAACCTCAGCCTCCAGCCTCAGCATCCGGCCTCTGGCCCCTTTCTTGGCTACTGTCCCTTCTGGTTACTCCTGGGCTCCCTACCTGTGCATATTTGTAAAAGATCATCTCATGTCATTCCTGAAGTCTGCAGGGTCACTTGGGCATGACATTTCACCTGCCCCTGCTCTTGACAGGTGTCCCTGGTCCTCACTGACAGGTGAGAGTGCTCCTGCACCCCTGGCCTGTGATGCAGTATTACTTGTGCTCTGAGGCACAAAGCAGCCCCTGCGAAAGACAGGCTTGTTCTCTCCCCAGTGTTTCCCGAGCACCTGCCAGCCTCCAGGAGCCTGCTTGTGTTGCAGGTCCAGGTGCCCTAACAATACTGCGCATTCCCCTGTGCTCCTGGGCTCAGGGACTTGTGCAAAATGACCCAAGCATGTGCTCTCCTCTGGCCTGGTCCCATTTGCTGGGTGGGTGCTGATGCCTTTGAACTCAGTGCTGGACATGGCCTACGGCGTCTGATTTCCAGGCCCTCATTCTTCTGGGCCAGGCAGCCACACGTTGTCCCTAACAGAGGTCCTTCCCTTGTGTCAGGCGAGTCCCCAGCCTGGCCCTTGCCTTTTATTTACCAGTAGCTGAGTCTGGTCACCTGGGCTTGGCTTCCTGTTTTATTTGTGCTGTCCCCAGTTCTGATATGATGGAAATGCTAAATTAGCATTTGTATTGGGAAGGAAGAAATGTACCTCCTCCCCTTCTGCTGGTGCACCCAGCCCTTCCTCATGCTGTCCCATGGGCGCTTGGTGTGGGGCCACCTGAGGGTCATTGTTCCGCACCAGCAGGAAGAGAAGTAAAGCCAGTGCCTCCCCGTGCTGTCCCCTCACCTCCCCGGTGTGGAGGTCAGATTCTCTCATAGGGAGCAGGGAGCATTTGCATTTGTGTTTCGTGGTCACAAGAGTCACGTGGAAATGAGCATCTGTGCCCTGGTGATGGGAGACCTGGATCTGGTTCTGCGTGCCCTTGGCTGGACAGACACGTGTTGTGGGCAGGGTCTGTGTCTTTGCTGGCGTTGGGGCTCCTCTTTGGGTTCCAGAGGGAGAAGGGAAAGCAGACCCTCTAAGGAGGCAACAATGGGGGCTCCTTCTCCAGCGCTGACGTGTCCCCTGGGTTGCCAGGAGTGCTCCTCTTCCTGATTCCAGGGCCCAGAGAACCCCGGGGGTGCCACCCTGGAGTCCTAGGAGCACCTGACTCCTTTGGAGGATTCGCCGCCCCTTCTGGTTATGTTTACTGTAGAGTGAGTGGCATTCTGTTACTTGCTTTGACTATGACATTTCCTAGTGGAAGTTTTTTTTTCCCCAGTGGGATTTTCTCAGCCTGCCACTGGGATCCTCTGAAAGAACTGAGCTGCCCCAGGTGGGAGCCTTTCATAGCCACCTCCAGAAGAAACCACCAAACCCCACGGGATGACATGGTCAGTGAAGGGCTGTGGGAACAGCATCTTGGTCAAGGGGATGTGCTTTGTATTCCTTGAATGGCATCATGCAGGGGTCAAGCCAGCCTGTCCTGAGCTGCAGACCTTTCCAGTACAGCAGCCGGGAGGGGAGGAACAGAAGTGGCAGCCAGATGGCATCTGCCCTGGATGGTCCCAAGGAGAGAGAGGCAGAGGCACGTCTCATCCCCACCACTCAGCCTCACACCACCAGGACTCTGCTGTTCTGTTTTTTTCTTGTATATTCTTTAAAAGTTCCCCACTCTCCCCTGGAATATTTTAGAGCAAATTGTAAACATCAGAGGATTTTTCCCATAAATACTTTAATATCTTCCTTTAACAGATAAGAACTTAAGGAGAACAAGGCCGGGCGCGGTGGCTCATGCATGTAATCTCAGCACTTTGGGAGGCCGAGGTGAGCTGATCACAAGGCCAGGAGTTCAAGACCAGACTGGCCAACATGGTGAAACCCCGTCTCTACTAAAAAGTACAAAAATTAGCTGGGCATGGTGGCTCGTGCCTGTAATCCCAGCTACTTGGGAAGCTGAGGTAGAATTGCTTGAACTGGGACCCAGGAGGCGGAGGTTGCAGTGAGCCAAGATCGAGCCACTGCACTCCAGTCTGAGCTACAGAGCGAGACTCCATCTCAAAAAACAAAAACTTAAGAAGAACATAACATAATTCCATTATCACCTCGAACAAAATTACCGATAATTTCTTAATATAATATATTCTCAGGCTGTGTTCAATTTCCCTGAAAAATGTATTTTATATGGTTTGTTTTTAATCAGGAATCAAGCAGAGTCTACATCTTTTATCAGAAGTATTTCTCAAGTGTGTTTTTAGAATGATCACCCCTTCCCTTTACTCACATTGCTTCCTTGCTGGGCGGGACATTTGTGGTGCAGCATTTCCGGGGCTCCCGCTCTGAAAATGGTGTTTTGTGACTTTGTTTGGCGTGTTCCATTGTCACGTCTCTTTCCTGTAAATTGGAAGTTGACCAGAGTCTAGTTTGGATTCAGCTTCGTTTTTTTTCTTCTGGTGGAAAGGAGACTTCCAGGGGTGATATGTTCTCCTGAGGCAGGAGAATAGAGCATTAGGGTAACCAAGGGTTAAGACATAAGCTAGAGAATGGCAGGTGCAGACAGTTCTAGGCAAGATTGGGCAGCACACAGGCCACGTCCTCACTCCCGTGAGAACAAGACGTAAGTCTCCTCTTCAGCCTCTGATTGGTTGTGGGCCAATCCTTCATAGGATGTAACCAGTTGGAGGTCTCTAAAGGGCCCCCAGGGGTGTTACCAAATTTCCTTTTTTAAATTGTTTTTGAGATAGAGTGTTGCTCTGTCCCCCATTCTGGAGTGCAATGGTACAATCTCTGCTCATTGCACCCTCTGCATCCTGGGTTCAAGTGATTCTCCTGCCTCAGCCTCTCGAGTAGCTGGGATTACAGGCACGCACCACCATGCCCTGCTAATTTTTTGTATTTTTAGTAGAGATGCGGTTTCACCATGTTGGTCAGGCTGGTCTTGAACTCCTCAGCTCAAGTGATCCGGCCACCTTGGCCTCCCAAAGTGCTGCAATTACAGGCATGAGCCACTGTGTCTGGCCACCAAATTCTTTTAGCTTTATAAACACCCTAAAGAACACTGTAACTGGGGCTCGGAGCTGCCTGCTGCAGCTGCTGTTGCTCTGTGGAGTGTACTTTCACTTCAGTAAGTCTGCACTTTCCTCGCTCCTTTCTTTTGTTGCTTTGTTTGTGCATTTTGTTCAGTTTTTGGTTCAATGCACCGAGAATCTGGACAACTTGCAGTCAAGATCTTCCATCAGGTAACGCTCCTGTGGGGTGCATCGGGAGGTGAGGGTTGGCCATCTCTCCGCTGAGTAGGTCTGGCTGTTCCACCTTCAGGGATGTTAAGATACAGCAGGCCATTCAATGCTGGCAGCCTGATCACCTGATGTATTAGTCAGTGTTTTCTAATGGGACAGAACTAATGGGATAGATGAATATATGAAGGGGAGTTTATTGACACACAGGATCACAGGGCGAAGTCCCACAATAGACCATGTGGGAGCTGAAGAGCTATGAAGCCAGTCCAAGTCCCAAAACCTCAGAGGTAGGGAAGCCGATAGTGGTTTCCTAGCTCCTCAGCTCACACATGATCTATTGTGGGACTTGGCCTTGTGACGCTGTGAGTCGCTAACCTCCCCACCTGCTTTTATGCTGGCAGCTGATTAGATGGTGCTCATCCAATTGAGGGTGGGTCCGCCTCTCCCAGTCCACCGATTCAAATGTTAATCTGCTTTGACAACACCCTCACAGACACACCCACGAACAATACTTTGCATCTTTCAATCCAGTTGACCCTCAATATTCACCATCAACCTTATTATAAAATCTTCCACTAACTTTCCTTTATCTGTTAGGTCATCGGGGATGTGAAATGGTGACTGGTGACCGCTTTTTTCATTTTTTCTTTCTCTCTCTCCATAGAATCCAAAGGCCACGATCACACCTAAAATTTTGACACTAAATCCTTTATGCCATCCAATCAGAGTTCAAATTTTCCTGGTTGTCTCATGCTTTTATTAGTTTGGTCCAAATGAATTTAATCCACTTCAGCCAACTGATATGCCTCTTTTCATCTGCACATTTCTTCTTCTTCTGTCTTTGTGTTCTTTTTCTTCTCCTCTGTCTCCATCTCCTTCTTACCCTCTCATACCCCTTGTAATTTAATTGTTGGGGGAAAAAACCCCACCATTTCATTGGTAGGGTCTCCCACACTGTGTATTTTGCTGACTGTTTTGTAGTGGGGTGTGTGTGTGTGTGTGTGTGCCTGTATGTGTATGTATGTTTTACATGTGTTCTCTGCATTTCTTATAAGTTAGTAATTGGATCTAGAGGCTCAATCACTTCAGTGTTTTTTTTAGCAATAGGTTGCTGTGTGCACCTCTGTCACAGGACAGTGTCTGGTGGTCTCTTTTGCATGATGTCGCAATCCATGGTAATCATTGCCCAGGTCCGTTTACTAGAGATTGACAAATGGTGATATTCTAATTAACTATTGTTGCTTCTTCCTTTATTAGAGGTAATACTTTTACAAAAAGAAACTTCTCATTGATTGTTAGTTCTGTGATTTGTATCAGGAAGCAGATCCAATCCATACAGGAAAGGCTGGGCCGATGCTTACCTTTTTCTTTCTTTTTTAAACCAGCTTTCAAAATAATGACTTGTTTTTCTAACATCCTCCAAAGGTGACCACTGAGTTTAAGAAAATCACTGCTAAGAGCTTATGGATTTGAACCATTTGATGTATTTGAGCTGCCGAAGTGTTCTCTGTTGATTCTAAAATTGCCCCATCTGTGGCCTGGGGGACATCTTCCAGCTGGATTCTGAGTACGTCTGACACAAACCTCATCTTTTTTACCCACTTTGCTTTCTGCTGAGACAAAGTGTTCCAGGCACATCTTACTGAATCAGATCGTTTTCTGAGAAACGCTGCTTGGTGTTAGTGGGAAGTAGCAACACAGGAGATAGGGTAGTAGGAATGCTTTCTTCCGCTAAGCTGCTCACTGTTTTTAGGCTTTTTCAGTGGCCAGGCAAAGACACACAGATGATTTTAGAGATAAAGAAGTCATGGGCCGGGTGCCCCGGCTCACACTTGTAATCCCAGCACTTTGGGAGGCCGAGGCGGCTGAATCACCTGAGGTCAGGAGTTCAAAGTCAGCCTGGCCAACGTGGTGAAACCCTGTCTCTACTAATACTACCAAAGAAATTAGCTTGGCGTCTTGGCACATGCCTGTAGTCCCAGCTATTCCGGAGGCTGAGGCAGGAGGGGAAAAAAAGTTAGTTCATAAATTCATACTTGTGGTTTCAATTAAAATGAAAGACTATAGAGTTTTCACTTCATCTCTGCAGTGTTATATCTGTGTCTCCTTTCCCATGTGAAGCCCATTTCCCTGTCAGGCCGACGTGGTTGCTGATTTGCATCATCCACAGCACACACACATGTGTGAGTCTCAGATCACACAACTCTCACCTCATCACTCCCCCTCCAACCCCGCCACCACCGCTAACGAGGGGATTCCTGAAATCAGTCTAAGAGTTTCTTACAGATTTTGTCCTTAGACTCTCTCCCACTATGGATGTGTCATTATCTTACTGTGATTTAAAATTATTTGAAATAATTTATCTCTAACTGGGGATACCACTGAATCAAAACACAGTTATCTTCAAATGGTTTGACTTCTTTTGTTTTTTCAAGACAGAGTCTTGCTCTGTCGCCCAGGCTGGAGTACAGTGGCATGATCTCAGCTCACTGCAACCTCTGCCTCCCATATTCAAGTGATCCTCCCACCTCAGCCTCTTGAGTAGCTGGGATTACAGGCACATGCCACCACACCTGGTTAACTTTTTGTATTTTTCATAGAGATGGGGTTTCACCATGTAAGCCAGGCTGGTCTCAAACTCCTGACTTCAGATGATCTGCCCTGAGGCCTCCTTAAGTGTTGGAATTACAGGTGTGAACCACCTCTCCTGGTCCTCAACTTTGAATTGTAGACATTGTTTTATAATTTAATTTCATTTATAGATACATAGAACATGTACCTGTTTCTGAAGTCAAATCTACAAAACGAGATCTATTTATAGGAGTCAGACTTCTCTCCTTGTCTCCTCTACTCTGTCCTCCCAAAGTCTAGCCATTAAATGATCTTTTCATTTATTCTTTCTTTATTTTTATATATTCAAATATAGATTTACATATGTTAAAGTCTTCTTTCTTAAAAGAACATATTATATGTATTTTTGTTAATCTTGCCTTTTTCCATCTAATAATATACTGGCGATCACACCATATAATTATCTAGAGAAATTTCTCTTTCCTTTTTATAGCCGTGTGGCACTTTTTTGTGAATATATCATTGTTTAATTAACCAGTCCCCCATTAATGATCGTTTTAGTTAAATCCTGTCTTTTTCTATTAAATAGCTTGGTGCATAAGTCTAATATGCACCAGGATAGGTTTCTGAGGGTGCAAAAGAATAATTGCATGTGTGATTTTTCTAAATATTCCCACATTGCTCTGCCCTCTAGAATGGTTACAGCAGCAACATGGAAGTTTTCACTTCTGTGATTGCTTTTGCATTTGCTGACCGTACAGCAGCAGTAAAGAAAATCTTGCCTTCATTAACGGTTTGATTCACCTCAAAATAGAGTCCCATAAAACAGGCAGGAGAGGTGCCTTACTCGAAAAGAGTAAAGACACAGAGAATCTATATCAGTATTCAGACTAACTTGGTGCCTGGCTGTCCTCGGAGGTGGTCAGTGAGTCTTTTTCGGCATCATTATGAATCCATGAATTTATTAATATTTCTTGTAGTTTAACTCAAGTCATTTATACTTTTAAAAACACCCTTGTTATTGGGATAATTTTAAGTTTGCAGCAAGGTTTCCACCACAGCACTGAGTCTGTGCACACTCGGCACAGCTTCCCGTCATTGCCATTTCACATCACCATGGGCCTTCATCAGACTCATGAAAATAACATGGGTATGTGACTATCAACTAAACTCCAGGCTTTGTCTGAGTCTCTCCAGTTTTCTCACCACTGCCCCTTTTTGAGGAATCCAGCTCAAGATACCACATTACAATTAACATCGATCTTTCTGATGTTTGAATCTTTCCTTAGTTGGCTGGTGAGGGTCCTATCTGGTCTGCTCATCATGTAAATGAAATCCCAGTGGCTTCTGATGGTGTGTCTGTGTGTGTGTATATGTGGGTCTGTGTATACACACACGTGTGTGTGCATGTATGTGTGTGCAAATGCATGTGTGTGGTGTCTTTGGGCCAATGAAACATTCTCAAACTTATCTTGAACATTTCTTGCTCCAGGCCTGATTGGAGCCATTTCTCTGAGGGGCTTTTGTTCTTTTTAGAGAGCAGTGGTAGTTAGAGATCATTATCTGAGCGCTGGGATGCTCGCTGTTGTGGGATTTTCACCGTTTTAGCCTTTTTCAATGAATGAAGATAGGAAATGCATACTTTTTAGAAATAAAAAAATTATGAGCTTATACTGATAATAACAGTTCAAATGAAAGAGGATAAGGTGTTAAATTCAATTACTCTGATTTTCTGTTTCTCTTTTGCACTGAGAGCTCAATGCCAACCTTCCTGTGTATGATAGTTACGCTGTTTATTATATACCCAGCCATGATTGGTAGAGACAAGCTGGATAATGCTGTGGGGACAAATGGCCCTCGAATCACTGTGGGTGGCAGCAGCAAAGTTCATTTAGTGCTCCTGCTCTGTGTCCACCTGAGTTGGCTGTGGCCCTGCCTCTTGGGCTAGGCCCAGAGGCCTGGCTGGTAAAGACTGTTTCTATACCATGGTCCGTGGTCCTGGGCAAGAAGAAACAGATGTGGTGAACTGAAACTTGCTTTTCCATTTCTGGGAACATCACTTCCATCCACATTTTTTTTTTGGCTACATCCAGTTATAAGGTCTGAGTGCAACAGGGTGGGAGCTTCTCATCTTCCTGCAGAAACGGCCCGCAAATCACACAGCCAAGACTCCTGTCACACAGGAGCCTGATCTTGGACGACGCATGAGTTCTCGAAGCTGTTGTAACAAATGACCACGCACTGGGTGATTTATAACAACAGAACTTTATTCTCTCCCCATTCTGGAGCCCAGAAGCCTGCGATGAAAGTACAGACAGGAATGTAAGATCTTCCATCAGGGAGGGCAGGGAATAGCCCACAAGGGTCCTGGCATTATTAATAAAAATAAGGCGACTGCATGCAGCTTAAGATTCCTTTTGGCCCACAGCCCTTCTACCATCTGGGGCTGTGCAGCCAGGGTACCCTGTTTCAGGTTTATTCACAGTAATTTTTTTCTTTATGTGGTTGTACCACCTACTTGATATACTGTTAAATTTTTTTTGGTTTCAGTTTATTTTTGGTTTTTAAAGATGACCATTTTTATTTTTTGTATTTTATAGAAAACATTTACATCGTTCCAGATTCAAGACATAAAATCGGGCCTATTCAGGAAGGTTGGCTTCCCTCCCCATCCCTTCCTCTCTCCTCACCTCCACTCCATAGTGAGTGCTTTTTTGTCATTGTTAGTTTTTGTTTTACCATTCCTTTGTTCACACGTTTGGACGTACACGTAAGCATGCACACAGGCGTGCAGTAAGCTGTGATGCCTGATCTCGGGGGATGGATGCGTTCTTGTGGCTGTTGTAACACATGGCCATGCACCAGGTGATTTACAACAAAAGAGCTTTATTCTCTCCCAGTTCTGGAGCTCAGAAGTCTGTGATGAAGGTACTGACAGGGCTGTGCTCCGTCTGCAGGATCTAGGGGAGCTCTGTTCTTGCCTCTCCATGGTTTCTGGTGGCTGCTGGCCATCCCTGGCTTTTGCTGGCTTGTGGCTGCCTCACTCCAATTGCTGCCTCTGTGGTCACATGGCCTCCTTCCCTGTGTGTCTGGGCCTGCAGACCTCCCTCTTATGGTCAGGACACCAGTCACCAGGTTCAGGACCCACTGACTCTACTATGTCTTCATCATAAGTTGATATTACATCAGCAAAAACTCTGTCTCCAAATTAGGGTTACATTCACAGGTGCTGGGGGGAGGACTTCAGTATATCATTTTAGGGGGCACAGTTTTACCCACAATAAAGGAGAAGCTCTCCTCCCAGCCAGCTGTCCCACCTTTAGACGGTGGTATGTTGACTGTCACCCTCTGAACTTCTCTGCAGGGCTGACTCACACGCTGAGATGTGTGGCCTCCTCAACCCCCAGAATGATGGGCTCTGACTGCCTTTCAGCCTGGTTTGTGGAGTGACTTGTCACAAATATCTGGTGACCCTTCCTTTTGCACTGAGTTTAGAGCCGTGTTTGTTTTGAGGGGAAGGTGATGATGACGGAGGTGTGGCCATTAATCAGCCATGGAGCTTCTCGAGTGTGTGTCCCTGAAGTCTGATCTGGAAACAGAGAGAGAGAGCGATGGCGCTGGCTGGCCTCTCACTTAGGCTCCCGGCCTCACTGTGCCAGGTCCAACCTGAACAAAACACATGCATCCCTCCTGTCTAAGTAAATGCACGTTGGCGGCCACAGCACAGCCTTGAGAGCGACGCTTTTCTGAGGTCAAAGCGAGTCCGTGTCAAGGGCGTGAGAGTGGATTCGGAGCCTGGTGCACACCCAGCTCGGAGAGGGCAGCAGTTGGTAAAGTAGGGTTTGTGGTGGCTCATGCATCATCCTGAAACAGTGCTTGTTATTGGAGTTCATTCCAAAGGGATCCTGTTGTGCTCACCCAGCCTGGATGAACTGAACATTTACTCTTCCCGAAAGAAACATCACTGTGGAAAGGAGCCCTTGACAGTCAGATGTGTTGAAAAGCAACGCCCATGTCATCTTCTGGTCTGAGTTCATGTGTCTTAAAACAGGTATCCTAGCAAACAAGGCTGATTTTCTTATTAAAACACAGGGCAAAGTATTACTGGATATGATCCCGTTTGTATCTCATTCTCTCCTGAAGCCAAGGAAGTGATTTATTTTAACTCCCACGAAAGGGCTTCCTAGAAGGGGCCCGCACTGGCAGTGGCCGGCTGTGTGAGGAGGTGGATGTGTTAGGGATACCCCAGGATAAGAACCTTGCGGGTCTGTTGGGAGACTTAATATGATTTTTGTCTCTTTTATTGATGCTGTCGATGCAGGTAGCAAGGCTTAGGTTCTCCTAACGGGCGGATTAGTGATTTTGAGCACCATTTTGTACTGAGATGTTGTTGTTTACGGAAATTCTCTTTCATGTTTGGAGAATCATGTTACTCCAGCAACAAGAATGCATTTCAATCAGAATCTGGAACTGGCTGGTTACTGACTGACAGCCTCTTTTGGGTCCTAATGCTCCATGTACTCGCCTTTCAGGAAATGATCTCAGCTGTAAGCTTGCCTCATGGTGCGTGACGTGTTTGACTGATGTTTATCTCTTCCTCATCTACAAACCCTGCAAGGACAGGGTTGTGTGTGTGTGTGTGTGTGTGTGTGTGTGCGTCTGTGTGTGTTTCTCAGAATTATGTGCCTAATGTCCACCATGGCACCTGACTGTGGGGGATGCTTAAGAACTTTTGTGAATACATTAAAAGTATCCATAGCTCCTCGATCCAGAGAGAGCCACAGGGCTGAGCATTTGCCTGTTGGCTTTACAAAAGCTCCAGGAAGGACCAATAGCAAACTGATCTAATAGCAAACTGTTTGATACACGTGAGTGTCAGCATAGACACTCTTAAGACTGGTTCTGTCAAACTACAAGAAAGTCATGTGAAAAAATATTGCAGTTTCTGTTCTCCCAAAGGCTTGTTTTTCTCTCTTAACATGAGATTCCCCCCCTTTAAAAAATATCAACCTATTAAATGTAGCTATGTAAAAATTGCTTGTTCAGAACTTTATAAGCTACAAAATGTATTATTGCAATCTGTAGTTATGTAATAAACAGGCCTGGAACTATGTAACAATTCCCAGTATGAAATAATCATAAAATCCGATATTACTTTTCCCCGGCATAGCCTATATTTTTTAATAAACTGTCACTTCTTCCGAACTTGGCAAGCGCCAAGTTTCCTTTGCAGTCAGTTTTGTGCCTTGTCTCGTCTCAAGCATCACAAGCCAGGGATGCGTCTAATCTTCCCTGGTGAATTGCCCGGGGGTTGCAGTGATAAACAACTTGGCTTTTAAGTTGGTCGGAACATTTAAGAACTGTCCAAATGCTGACTGCTTCTTGGGGGAATGTGTAGTTATGGTTACCCAAGCCATGATGTGCTCCAGCCGTCACTCCTGTCTTTGTGTCACAGGCTGCCTCTGAAAGACACCCAGCCACCGGTGGCTGTGGCTGTGGCCCGTGGCAGGGCACACTCTTCGTGCAGCCCCCAGTGTTCCCAGCGCCGTTGTCGATGGGGCTGTCTGTGGGGCTGTCTGTGTGCTGCCCCAGGCACCACAGAGCAGCCTGGGGGGACGGCACTTCCTGCTTCTCATTTGCTCTTTGCCAATTTAGAAAAATAGTTTAGGGGTGGAAAAGGGACCTTAGAGCAGACTTCTGGCGACACCTAAGGCAAGACTAGGCTTCTTTTTTGAGGAGAATGGACTCGTCCCCCTTCCTGGCTCCCAGCCCCCTCTTGCTCTCCGATGGTGGAGGTGGCTGTGCATGGCCACGCAGACGAACTCCACAAGCATTTCCCCACCTGGGGGCAGCAGCGCTTTAGGATGGAGACTGGCTCCTCATTTTACGTTTCAGTTTTACATCTTTTCTTTCTAAGTCAAAACGTTTGTTCTGCTTGTGGAGGGCGGGTTTCTTATCAAGAGCCTCCCTTGGCGCCTGATGCAACTCTGGATGGGATTTGCAGGCTGTGGTCAGTTGTTGGAGGGCGATGACAGTAAAGGTACCAGCCCACGGCCGGCCCTAGGGGAGCCTGTGGCTGCTGAAGGGGCCTGGGTGGGAGTTACCTCCCCCACATGTGTGGGATTAGCCCCCGTGGCAGGGGACCAAGCCACCTTCTCCAACAGCGACAAAGCAGGCCTTCTGTCTTCCTCTCCTTCCTCTCTTGTTTCTCCTGATGGGTTCAGGACTCCAAATGGAGGTCAGCCCCCTCAATCCCCTTGTCAAGGAGCCATCTGAAGAGGGTCCCTGAGTGTGCAATTCAGCGGAAGTCAGGGTCACTGCGTGAGTGAGTTTGGTCAGGGAAGGGAGAGGCCTGGGGTGTTCCTGGCGGCTTCTAGGGGAGGGGAAGGTTGACTGTTGCAAACTCCAGGCAGAGAGCAGACCAGATCCAGATAAATTTACCCCTTAGAGCAGAACAGTCAAGCTTGTTAAGGACAGAAGCAACAGGTATTGCAGATTTGAAATAGCATAATTGAAATAAGGTCACATTCTGAAGTTCCAAGTGGACACAAATTTTGGGGTACACTATTCAAACTGCACACCTTTATATAAATATGACTTATGGGACCTCATGAACGGCAGGTGACAATTTTCCTCTAAATATGTATTATTTCAGAGAAAACCACAATGCATTTTTTCCTAGTTAATGAGGGAAGACTGGAATTGTCTGCATCTCACCTTTATTCGTTTTCTGAATTGAATGTAAATTCTGCAGTTGGCCCATGCCTGAGCTCCGTGGGGCCCGCAGGGGACTGTTCTGGTACACAAAGCAATACCATCCTTTAAACTTTGGTAACTTGAATAATGCCACAGATGAAACGCAGGCTTTTGGTTCTGAAAGGCAACAGCACTGTCACACTCAGGGGCAGGGATGCTCCATCCCTGATCCTCCTCAGCACCTGCATTGTGCTGACACATTCTAAGGTCCTCCTCAGCATGTGCGTTGTTTTAAGCCCGTGCGTGTGGTGGGGAGCCCTGTGCTCTCATCTTTCCTGGGAAAGAAGTGGGTCACCCCCCACCACTTTCTCTATTCCAGCATGAAATCCACCCAAAGAAGCAAATTGAATCAGCAATCCTAAACTAGCAACTTTGCAGGTCATTTCCGTGGACAAGAGCCTGCACTCCCCTGGACAGAGTGCTGTGGACCCCACTTTACCTCACCTAGTTTATGACTTTGCACACTTAGATGTGCTCAGTTGTCAAACAAATGAATGGTTTAGTTATTTGTTTTATCAGATTGGTAAACAATTCAATCATTTGCAATTTAGGAACAGAGGATAAAGCCTCCCTCCTATTGCAGACCTCAGCATCTCCCGAGAGGCAAGCACGGTCCACAGTCCACGGTCCACGGGAGTCATTGCAGATACACACAGCGCACAAAGGCGCACAGGCTCACACACCGTGTGTGAGCTAACGAGAACATGAGCACACGGTGGTCTTCTGCCGCTTGCCTTTTCCACCCCACGTGCCTTGAAAAGTGTTCCACGTTTGTTCTTGGAGAGCTACACCCTTGTCCTAACAGGCTGCCCTGGAGCCACAGTAAACAACGCAGCACGATGTGTTTAACAAGTCTCTCAGCGGCAGTTTCTATCGCTGGTATTTCAAACCACCCCGACATCACCATAATGTGCCCACGTCTTGGTGCCTGCAGGCAGTTGTTTCCATGAATTCACTCTGAGGATTGAAATCTCTGGGTCTGAGGCCAGGTGCACTTACAATACTGGTGGACCTTGCCAAAATGCTCTCCAAAGAGAACATCCCCGCATATGGGTGCCCGTTCACACCGCCACAAACACCACACCAAGGGGCCCTTTCCTGTTCTTGGCCAGCAGGACAGCTGGTTACCACCGCCTCCCACTGAGGGCTTATTTGATAGTTTGGTTGATATTCTGAAAAATGAGTATTAGAGATGGTTTATCTTTGGAATTTAAATTACTTTAAACTACTAGTGTTTTGTGTGTCTTATACCACGTTTCAAATGAAATAGCAGGTCCTTCCCGCGGCCACTGACTAGCACACAATTAATATTCGATAAGTGTTACTCTACTTCTTTTGCCCTTGAAGGACAATGGTCTGAGGTGATTTTCCAGGGATAGGAGACCCCTGATCGAGGTGTGTTGGGGAAGGAGTGGGATGAGGCTTCAGCCTCGCTGACGGTAGGGGCACCACGCCCTCAGACTGGGTGACTTCCTGATTCACAGATAAGCAACTGAGGCCTGGGGGGGCGTCTGGGTGTCCTCTTGGGGTCATATCTTGGGAGTGGCAGAGCCAGAGTCTACCCCCAGCCTCTGCGTTCACCCTGCTTTTGTGATTGTCCAGCTGTGGAGCAGGGTACTGTTGCTGGAAGCAAGGCTCTATGAAAACGTGTGGACGCTGCTCCTGCCTGCGTATGTGTGTACAGATCTGCGTGTGTGCACGTGTGTGTGTAGATGTGGCTGCTGAGCCGTCAATCACCCCGTGGGAACCGTGGAAAATACGTGCATAGATCTCACGTAAGCTCCGACTTCTGTGTCTGTCTTTGACCATCTGCCCTAAAGGCCTCCATGTTGTTTTCAGACTATTCCAGTAAGGAAACAGAACTGGAAGGAAAGTCATGTACACACCCCATACATTATTAATACAGCATAGAAAACCGAAAAGGCAATAAGATCTTTGGGAAAATAATTTTAACTTTGATGTGGCCACATCGACTTTAGAGGGGAAATAGGGTCATTTTATACCAAGTTCTCTGAGCTTCAAATGAGGCAGAGAAATTTATAATGAAGCCCAAAGGAAATAATTTTGACAGGCTAAAACCTGTATTTTCCCCATTATTAAGTGGATCTCTTCCTGAAGAATAAAATATTTGGTAAAAATATTTTTCTTGTGAGTGTTCTCAGCAGCATGGGGAATTCTTGAATGACAGCTGTGAGTCCCGCCCTCTCTCCAGTGCAGGAGGCCCTGGACTTGCTGGTCAGGCCCCATCCCTGGGAGAGGGCAGCCTCCCTGCCTTCCGACCCCAGCCGTCCCAAGCCAGGGGGTAGGGCCTGCTTGCCAACTGTTCCTAACAATGTTTAGCTTTGGAAACTCTCGTGTCTATAAAACCATTGATGGTTCACTTGCTGAATGAAGATTGAGTGGCGATTTTGTAGAAGCCCGGCACTTCTCTGTCATGTACATGCTAAACAGATACAATTTCTGTGGCTGTTGTAACAAGTCATGGCAAACTGGGCTTATGGTGACAGACGCTCATCTGTCACGGTTCTGGAGCCAGAATTAGGAAGTCAAGATGGCGACAGGGTCGTCCTCCTTGTGAAGGCTCTGGGGGAGATCCTTCCTCGCCTCTTCCAGTTTCTGTTCTTGCAGATCCTGGAAGTTCCGGGCTGGTGGCCACATGGCTCCAGCATCTGCCTCCGTGGTCACAGGGCATCTTTCCTGTGTGTTCTGGTTCACTGTGTGTGTCCTCTCTGTTGCAGGGAGCAACTATCTAGGGCTGGCGTCCTGTGGGCAGTAACAGTGATTTACCAAGACAGCTGTAGGTAAAGAAAAGCAGGTTTACTAGAGAAAGTAAGAAAATACATTGCAGGAAAGCACCGGGCACGTCAGCAAGACAGGAGCTGATCACCAGGAGACAGAGGTTGCTGGAGATTTTGTAGGACAGTGCTTGTGCTGGAGACAGCTGTGTGCGGTACTGGTAACACCCGCGTTGCAGTGTGCTAACTTGCATTTTTCTGTCAGCCAGGGGTCTGGTGATAGCTGCGCACAGGAATATGGTGAGTTATTTGCCCAGGAGGGATATGTATCCTGGACCATGAAGAAAGGCAGACTTAGAGCTTATCTGCCTTGCATTTTTGCTTTTCCTTGGTCCCACCAACCTGACTTCTTTTCCCGATTTGGGACTCCACACTTTCCTCTTCTTGTGAGGACCCCAGTCATTGGATTGAGGGACCACCCGGCTCTATTACGACCTTATCTTAACTAATTGCATATGCAGTGACCCTAATACATTTCCAGATAAGGTCACATTCCGAGGTTTCAGGTGGACATGCCATGAATTTTGGGGAGACACTATACTAAACAAAGCAGAGATTTACCTTAGAGACTGATAAACTAGGAAAAATATTTTATATGCAAAGTTTCTTGAAATTCAGGAATTCTGTTGTCTCAGATGGAGACACTGTTGCCTAACTGAGATGTGGCAGCCTTGGTCCAGCTCACACTGCAGATGCGTGACCAGTGGAAGACGCCAGAGCGGCAGGGGAGTTGTGAACCGAAGTCAGTCACTCCTCATGTCCCTGGTCCTCAGAGCTATAGCACTTTATGCCAGTGGACATAATGTTAGATGGGCCTTGGCATTGCCCCTGTGTGAATTATTTCCTTACCTTTTGTTCTTGACTGTTCTGAATAAGTCGTAATTCCAGCCGGTTTGAGTCCGTTGTGGCTGTTGACTCCCTGCAGGAACCTGTTTTCTTGCTGTGGGGCCTGGTATGCAGGCTCCACCTCTGCCCTCCTTGACATAAATGCATGAGGATTGCTGACCTTCAGCATCTGGGCATGGCTCTAACTGGCCAGCCAGGCCACCTGGTCCTGTCCTCAGCAGCAGCCTGTGGATGTCATCCCTATGCTTTTAGGGTACACGGGTGGATGAGTGCCTCAGCGATGCCGAAGATTAGATTTTAATCCTCAAAAGCCAGAGCTGAGGATTCCTTTTTGCTATTTTACTTTTGTTGTATCTTCTCAATATTATTTTATTTGTTTTTATAACCAACTAAGCTTTTCTTCAACCAACGTTTCATAATACTGAATTACAGTGGTACAAATAATATGACATTCCACATGTCCAAAGCCTATTAGAGATGAAAGCTACTTTCATGAAGTCATGAGCAAGAAACTGCCTCTGAGTTAAAGGTTTTTGTCAGAGCAGGGAGGAGATGGAAGAAATGGGAGGAGGTCGGTGTGGGAGAAGGAGGCTCAATTTACCCACGGCCTCGCACGGAGATCCAAGAGGCTCTTGGCTCCTTCTCTAGGGACACTGGTGCCTCTCTGCGTCACGCCCCGCTGCCTTCCTGAGGCAGGTCAGTGGGAGTTAGTGCCCAGCATCACCCCAAATCCATGCCTTGGGGAACTCTGTGAGGCTGTGCAGCCATTTTACAGTGCCCAGTTTAGCTCCTGAAGAAGGTGAGAGTTTGGGAGTTTCTGCTTTTGAGCAAAATCAGAACATTTCCGTACCCAGTCACTCCACTGGAATTTAAAAATATGTCAGTTGTGTAAGAGTTAAGTAAAAACAACAACATGGAGTTTTTGCAGGTACACATATACATGCATAAAAACAGAAAAAACTTATTCTTAGAGAAGGGAAAGGGAACTTTAGATGTATCTGAATGCTTAATTTTGGAGTAGTTTTGTTTAAGAGCAAGGGTCTTGCTGTGTTGCCTGGGCTGCCACTTGCCTTACCCACCCGCTGTGCCTTGGAAATCGTTCCACGTTGCACTTGGAGATAGTGGTGCAATCACAGCTCACTGCAGCCTTGACCTCCTGGGCTTAAGGGACCTCCTCTTGCCTTGGCCTCCCAAAGTACTGGGATCACAGGCGTGAGCCACCATGCCTGGCCACTTGAAAAAATTTTTAAATCGACGTAATAAACACGTGGTTTAAAAGTCAAATGACATCACCAGCTGATCACCCAAAACAGCAGCTGCTCTCCTGACCCTCCTCTCCCGCTTTGATTCTCATGGTGAGAAGAAACCACCGTAATCTTTTTTGGCTCTTTCTTCTGAACTTTACGTCTCTACATCTAAAAACTGGGCTTCCACTGCTGCTTTGGATTGTTTGTTCCCGTTCTGAGTATCGTCTACTGACTTTCCGTTGGCTACCAGTATTTGATAATTTCTTTCTTTTCTTCGTCCCCTCTTTCTGGAACTCCTATTGTTTGAATGTTGGACTCCCTAGACAAGTCACCTGATTTCTTTTGTTTTTAAATCTCCTAACTCTGTTTATTCGCCTTTTCAGGTTATGTCCTTAATTATACCTTTCAAGCCTTTGGGGCTTCTTTGTTAATTCTGCAATCACACTTTTAACATCTAAGCTCTTTCCCATATTGTCTGAATGTTTTATAGACTCCTGTTATTTTATTTTTTTTGTAGGGGGGATGGAGTTTCCCTCTTGTTGCCCAGGCTGGAGTGCAATGGCGTGATCTGGGCTCACTGCAACCTCCTGTGTTCAAGAGATTCTCCTGCCTCAGCCTCCCGAATACCTGGAATTACAGGGAGGTGCCCACGCCAGCAGGGTGGGTTTCCCTGAGGCCTCTCTTCTTGGCTTGCAGATGGCACCTCTTCACGGTGTCCTCGCCTGGCCCTCATGCTATGCATGCAGCCCTGGCCTTTTCTCCTCCTCTTCTAAGGACCCCAATCCTACTGGATTAGGGCCCCACCTTTCAGACCTCATGTCAACTTAATTACCTTCAAGACCCAACTCCAATTGCATCCCATGGGTGGTTAGGGCTTCCACTTGTGAATTTTGGGGGACACAATTCTGCCCCTGTCCTGGGATGTAAGGTGGCTGTTAGCGGTCAGTGAGCCCAGGCAGGGCTGAGGGGACGACGGCTTTCACCGAGTCCCCCCGCGTTTGTCACTTTATTCCTCTCCCATGTCCAGCTGGGTCCCCTGTCCTGGAGTCCAGAGCCTGCCTGGTTCTGCCTCCCCGGAAAGTCACTCTCTGTTTTCTCCTGGGGTGGGGTGGGGTGTTGTCTGTGTCTGCTCCCTGGGCCCTGTCGCTACAGGCGCTGTTCATAGGTATGGCCTGTGCCTGTCCTCAGAGCAACAGGAGCTTCCCTTTCCCTTCCTGGGGAGTTCCTGGGCCCTAAACCCCTTTCCTCCCCAAAGCCTTAGCTTCAGCTTTCACCATTCTGTGAAGTTTGTTCCCACCCGGGGCTGCCTTCCAGTCTCACGGTGTTGTGACCCTGAGGGTCTGCAGCCGTTTCTTTCTCGCCTTTGTCCTCATGGGGCCATCCCCTGGGTCTTCCTTTACAGTCATTTCTGAGCTTTGGGTAGGGACAGAGAAAGCAGTGAGTGTTTGATCTGCCTGTCTGCCTGAAAGTTCTGCAGCACCTGAGACTGAGTTCTTCGGTGAGCCACGGGGGCAGGCCTGTGGGTGCGGCCAACTCTACTGATTTAATTTCTATGACCTAAGAAAGAAGTAGCCATTAGCATGACTCCATCCAAAGCACAATGTTCGTGGAGTGAAACGACACACATCTTTTCTTGCAGGAAACTCTGGACGTTTGGCCCTCAGGACAAGAGTTAAAGTTTAAATTATGGGCTTATTTAACGGAAATACAATGAAAATACTTTGTGGAAATAAGTGCTACTGAGAATTTAGGAATTGCCAACAGTGAAATGGTGGTATCTGCTTTATTTTGGAATGAATGGAATCTAGAAAGGTTACACAGAAAAACGGCATTCTGGCCTGGTTTTGTGTTACCATCTGCTGCAGGTTCCGAAACCGTTTTTTGCATACGCACGTCTAAGTGTCTTTATCAGGCAGGAGTTTTCCCGTAGTATTGCTTCAAGTGGATATTCCGTTCTGACTAAAATTCAGCAATACCCCCTCCTCTTCTTGTTCTTGTCTGTTGTTTAAGCTCCTATTTTGACCTTAATTCCTTGCCTCGTCAACTATTAAATAATAACGTAACCCAAATGGGGACGCTTCTAATTACTTCCTTATACTTTTATGGGTAATGTATGTGAATTGAGCGAAGCCCCATGGGTGAACGACCTTCCCACTGGTGTGTAGCCCATCCTATGATAAGCCTAATTAATGCGAGTCCATAAAAGAGTTGCTTGTGCCTCATAAAACTTGGAGAAGACATAAAATCTCCCTCATGCTGTTGGTTGTCATGGTTACCATTTGAGAAACACTTTATTACAATTCTCAGCCCCCACTTCAGAGTGATCCATAGATTTGTGGGTCTCCATGTGCCCCTAATGGACCTGCCATTTTCACCTTGCTGAATGCCTGGAGGTCAGAGGCAGGGACACGGGGCGTGGCTAAGTGCACTGTCCTGGGAACACCTCAGGGAGGGGTGGAGGGTCAGGCTAGATGGGTTAACGACAGTGCTCTGGGAGTGAGCATTAGATGGCAGCTTGCTGACCACCAGAGCTGGCCGCAGCCTCGTAAGCCACAGGTGGGACGTGTGGGGCTGCGGAATGGTGAAGACGCGCAGTTGCTATTGAGATACCTGCACTGCTTTTCCTTGGGAGACTGAGGCCCACAGTGGACCCCTGGACAGGAAGTACAGTTGTGTCCAGAAAGTGATTTCTGTCTCAGCCTCTGAGTGAGAGGACAGCTGCTGGTGCTGGGAGGAACATGGGGCAGGGCCCAGTGACCATCGGGGGGATGTTGGGAAGGAGTCCTGGCCCTGGGGAGCAAGATCAGACTTAAAGACCTTCCACCCGCCTGAGACTTGGACTCCCTGAGTTCCCACCCTCGGCACCAGGCCTGGCCTTTCACCCTTGGCTGCTCCTTCACCACCTTCGCTTGCCTCTGCCCGCCTCTGCCTCTTCCTCTCGCTGCTATCTTCCCATAGTTTCTCTCTCTCGGACTGAACCTCAGCCCCTGATGGGCTCTGGAACAGAATTCCAGCTTCCCAACAGGCCCTCAGTTTGGGTGTCCCCTGATCCTCAAACCCACAGTGTCCAGAACAGAGCTGCTGCTGTCCTGTGACCTCCCTCCTCTCCCACCCCAGATCTTCCTTGCCTCTGGCTTATCCACTTCTGTGGCTGGAGCCGCCAGTTCCTGGGGGCCTCACCCAGGTCCACTTGTTCCCTGGTCTTCCCCCTGTCCCTCCCCTCAACAAATATCCCTGGGCTTCCACCTGTGAAGGGTGCTCGACTTCTTACCTTTTAAAATTTCATATCCACTGTGCTGGTGTATTAGTCTATTCTCACCTGTTAATAAAGACATGCCCAAGACTGGTAATTTATAAGGGAAAGATTTAATGGACTTACAGTTCCGCATAGCTGGGAAGGTCCCACAGTCATGGAAGGCAAAGGATGGCAAAGGCACATCTTACATGGTGGCAGGCAAAAGCATGTGCGCAGTGCAACTGCCCTTCATAAAACCTCACCTCTCCTGAGACTTATTCATTATCGTGAGAACAACATGAGAAAGACACAACCCCAAGATTCAGTTACCTTCCACTGGGTCCATTCCACAGCACGTGGAAATTATGGGATGAGAAACCATTCAAGATGAGATTTGGGTGAGGACACAGCCAAACCATAACAGCTGGTCATATTGAGGGTGCGTGTTTGTGATTCACATGTCAGCTGGTCATATTGAGGGTGCGTGTATGTGATTCACATGTCAGCTGGTCATATTGAGGATGCGTGTATGTGATTCACATGTCAGCTAGTCATATTGAGGGTGCGTGTATGTGATTCACATGTCAGCTGGTCATATTGAGGGTGCGTGTATCTGATTCACGTGTCAGCTGGTCATATTGAGGCTGTTTGTTTGTGATTCACATGAAAAGATACTGGAAACCTTTGAAAAATGGGGAGAGAAGGGGAAATTATCACTGAAAGCCAGACGCAAGGAAACAGAACCTAGTTTGTAAGTTGCTGGCCTCAGGGGCCGAGTCTCAGGGAGGCTGGCCAAGGTTCAGGTGCTCATTGCACTGTCTCAGCCAAGCCAGCGGGACTTGTGTGGCTGGCATTTCCTGGTTGGCATCCTTCTCTAGGTCACTGGTCCCAACCTAAAGGTCAGTGGTAGGAAAGTTGTGTGGGATGGAAGGCTTGGGCTGCTGGATTCACAGATCTGGGCTTTGATCCCAACTCCAGCCTTTAGTAGCACTGAGACTGTAAGCCAGTCCCACTGCCTCTCTGAGCCTCAGGTCATGGTATCATGTGCCCCACATGCTTGTGTGAAAGTTACACAGATGACCCATGGTGGAAAGCATGCAACACAGTGCCTGACACATGGCCCCTCCCACTAACTTATGTGCTGCTGTTAATGTTGCTGGCTTTGACATTGGGGTTGCGTAGTAACTTTGACCTTGAGTTTGCACTGCACGTTGCACCAGCAATGATGAGTCTTCAGTTTTCTGGAGCAGCAGGAGAGAACAGTGAGGCATCATCGCCCTCTTCCTCCCAGAGGTTCTGTGGGAGAGTAGTGAGAAGGGCTGGGACAGTGATCACCCGACATAAAACATTCCCACACAGGGAAATGAGGCCCCTGGCTCTTTGTCCTTGGGGGAGGAGAAGCTGGAGTTTTCTCTGTGGGGACTCCCATGGCTGCGCTGCAGACACATCTGAAAGGGACTTGGGAGCAGGTAGCAGCCCCATGATGCCGCTGGCCTCAAGTCCTGCCACGCTAAGAGGATGAGGGAGATGCTCTCTGTGCTGTGTGGGGCTGGGTGTCCCGGGAACCCAGGAGGGGAGGACACGGTGGTGCCACTCTCAGGGCAGAGGCTTGGGGAACTCAGCATGGGGGAGGCCTCTTGGCCAGGGCAGTTTGGAGGAGGAGGCCTTTTGGCCAGGGTGGTTTGGGAGGGGAGGCAGATGAGGGGAGGGAGCCCTGACCTGGGGATCCTGCCAGGAGCTCCAGAGGAGGGAAATAGAGGGAGAGCTCTCCTCCTGAAGCTGCAGATGGAGACGGGCGGGAGGAAGGGAGGTGGGCATCACTGGGAGCCCCTGCTCTGTGCCTGACTGGACCAGGCTGCACTTGTGCAGCCACACTGGAGTGCCAGGCACAGCTGGGTCCTGAGCACTGTGGCCACCATGGCGTGGCAGCTGCTCTCTCTCTCCTCATGACCCATCTTCTGTGCGAATGGCCCTCCCCTCCCCTCCCCCAGAACAGCAACACAAAACAGAGCAGAGACAAGTCTGCAGCCAAGCTGGCTTGCCCTGTGCGTCCAGGGGGACTTTGAGGCTCTGGGTAGCTGCGGTCTTGGACAGCACTGGAGGATGCTAGTGAGCTTACTGGGAGGTTTTGCAACGTCTTGACGGCGGATTTTAAATCATGGGAGGGAAGGGTTGTTTCTACTCATCATAGCTTCCATGTGAAGCGTGGTTGTTGTATTTGATCTTCAGCACTGTGTTTAGGGCTTTATGGAGATTATCTCTAATCTTTACCCCCCTGGAACTAGAGGAAGATCTTCCCAGGAGACAGATAGGGAAACTGAGCCCGCAGGATTGTCACAGTCACAGTCAGGAGCAGAGCTGCTGCGGGTCCATGCAGCCTTCATCCCCTGCTGGGATCACACGGACAGAGGCCACCAGACCAGACATGTCCCCAGTGCTAAGAACCTGAAGTTCCTCTACCAACCCAATCTGCATGGCCATTGTGACAGCCACTAGTCACATGTGGCCACTATATTTAAATTTATTAAAATGGAGTAAAATTAAAGATACAGTTCCTCAAATGCACCAGCCACGTTTCCTGTTCTTAAAAGCCCCAGACAGCAGTGGCCACCCGTTCTGGATTGCGCCGATGGAGGACATTTCTGCCACTGTAGAAAGCTCTGCCCAGCCGCGCTGCACCAAATGGCTTGTGCTTATTGTCCGAAATGAGTCAGTTGTTTTTAAAAGATCTCCTCGTTCTTAGAGCAGCAGGATTTTCTACACAGTTGGCTGAGGATGTGTGAGTGGCACGAACTCATGGCAGCTTCTGGTGCCCTGGGCCTTTCCTGCGGCCTCTGCCCTGGGCCGGCTTTGTGCTCCGTCCTGAGGCTCCTGCTGGGCACCGCTCCTCCCCAGTGCTCGCCAGAGTGTCTGGGTCCAGGTCGGGGTGGAGTCGGCTCTGCTCCTTGCAGATAGGAAAGCGCTAGAAGCTGCTATTTTCAGTTCCGTTTTATAAAATGCGATCCATTGTGAATCAAAGCAGAGTTTGCGTTGCTGTTTTCCTAAAATTGGTTTATGTGTGTTAGATTCCTTTAGCTGTTGTAACAGATGACCAAAAACGTGGTGGCTTGAAACAATACATATTTATTCTGTTACAGTTGTGGAGGTCAGAAGCCTGAAATTACCTTCTCTGAGCCAAAGGTGTGGGCAGGGCATCACTCCCTCTTGGGGCTGTGGGCGAAGCTGTTTCCCGGCCTCTTGCAGCGTCCGCTTGGAAGCGCTCCTCGCAGGCCCTGGCTCGGGGCCTCCCTCCACCGTCGGGGCCTGCAGTGCAGCGTCAGAGAATCTTGCTGCGGTGGTCACATCGCTTTTCTCTTCTGTCTCAAACATCCCCCTGTCTCCCTCTTATGAAGACACAGGTGATTGCATTTAGGGCCCGCCTGGATAATTTGAGATAATCTCCCCAACTCAGGATCCTGAATTTGTCACCTCTGCAAAGTGTCTTTTACCATATAAGAAACATTCACAGGTTTCAGGGATTGGGATCTGAACATCTTTGGGGGCCATTATTCAGCTGACCAGAGGTCATGAAACAAACTCCCTGGCTGGCAGCGTAGAGTGACGGTTAAGAATTCCAATAGCAAAGACTTGGAACCAACTGAAATGCCCATTGATGATAGACCGAACAGGGAAAATGTGGCACATATACACCATGGAATACTATGCAGCCATCAAAAACAACAAGTTCGTGTCCTTTGTAGGGACATGGATGAACCTGGAAACCATTATTCTCAGCAAACTGACACAAGAACAGAAAATCAAACACTGCATATTCTCACTCATAGGCGGGTGTTGAACAATGAGAACACATGGACACAGGGAGGGGAGCATCACACACTGGGGTCTGTCGGGGGGGACCAGGGGAGGGACAGTGAGGGGTAGGGAGTTGGGGAGGGATAACATGGGGAGTAATGCCAGATATAGGTGATGGGGATGGAAGCCACAAACCACATTGCCATGTATGTACCTATGCAACAATCCTGCATGTTCTTCACGTGTACCCTAGAACCTAAAGTGCAATTATATATATATATATAAAGAAAACAACAACAACAAAGAATTCCATTGCTACAGAACAAACCACCCCGAAACTGGAGAGCTGAAGACAGCTGCCACTCATTTCTCCCAGGCCTGCAGGTGCACTGCGTGGGGCTCTGTGCTCTGGGCCCGGCCTGGCTGGGCTTGCTGGCGTGTCTGCGAACAGCTGTGGGTTGGCCAGGGATTAACTGATCTAAAGTGGGACCACTCACCTCTCCTCTGACTGAGTTTCACTTTCCTCCACCTGGGCTATCCAGGCACATCCTCGGGCCCCTTCCTGTGGCAGTGACGCTCATGGTGATGACAGAGAAGCCGGAGAGGAGGCAGAAACACACAAGAGCTTGTTAATTTTCTTGATAGGAAGTTTGTTACAATCCCACAGGTCAAGACTCAGAATTGACGGCGCAAAGGGGAGGACACAGGGTCACCATGAATCGGGGCCACTGATGTAACCAGTGACTCTGCGTCCTGCTTTGGTACTCCCTGTGGGGCGGTAGACACGACCCTTCCCCAGGTTCCATAAGACACAACACGTGTGTTACAGAGGGGGGTGCGAGGATTCAGTGACACGATGCCTTTAGAATGCTCAGCAGGTGCGGGAACGTGACTAAAACCAATACACGTTAGTTACTGTGGTTTCCCTGCGTTATGACGATGATGATGGTAATGAAAATGGCGATTGTTATTTTTATGTGTGGTCACTATTGGAGCGACTTTGTCGTGCAGGTTTTCTGTGCTGCCACCCCCTTCTCACGGAAGAGAGCACATTAGAATTTGACTCAGGAAGGGTTCAACTGGAAGTTTTCATGCGCTCCTGACTCACGCAGCAGTGAAAGAAGATGAGCACACAGAGCGGTTGAAGTGTGTTTGCGCAGCAGAAAGGCGTGAGTGTGCTTTGTCTTTAAAATGAAATCAAACTTTGCAGCTTCAAGGTGGAATTAGTGTGATTTTAATAGCAAATTTGTAATTGGCTTTAACTATCATTTATTAAAAGCGATTGCTCTTCGTGTTGATATCTGAAATGCAAATGCATGAAGTCAGACTGAGTTAAAGGGTGCGAAGCCTTCGCTACCTTCCCACGCCGCGGCAAGCAGTTATCAGCTTAAAAAGCGGGTGTTATTAAGTTGGAAGCTGCTCAAAGTTTAAATGAACAGAACAAAAACCTTGCAGATAATGAAGGTTTTTGAACTTTAATTTAGCATTAAATTATGACGATGAAATACCCTCAATGAAGAGGCTTTTGTGATTCTAGTGTTTCTAAAGTCAGAGAAAAGTAGAATGAATATTCATGAAACGCGATGAGAACCGCGTACGGCTTTTAAAATTCCAAATCACTAATTGTTTTCAAAATCATATTGGGAAACCATTTTCGGTTTGATGGTGTTGTGGGAATGTCGTTTTTGGGAATTTGCTCGTGGGTTTCGTTTGCTGCAGACCCAGAGGTACTGCTGAAAGACGCTTCTCCCTTTTCCTGACCTCGCTTCTGAATTCTCAAGGGCTTTCTATTGGAAGCCTGAAAATACTTCCTGATGACTTTGATTGACTTTTATCTCTGTGACATATGGCCTTTGGATGGTTTCCTAGAGGAATACTTGAAAATATAAGTGTTTCTCCCAAATTCATGGTTTTCAAATGTCTTTTTCATTGAGTGACAATGCATTTATGCTCGGGGTCCCCAGACGTCGGGGTGCAGGCCTCTTGGTGTTGTCCCTAAAGAAATAGGAGGCCTAATTTCAAGATGGTTTATTTTTAAAAATTAGAAATGTCGGCTACTTGTAATACAGTTATTTTGTTCAAATCTGGAAGCATCAGTGGCTGTCACCTCGTAGCAAACCCCAAGACCTGTTCACAGAAAGCTGCTGGTTCCCTAACTCTTAGAGCCCCGGTCTCCTCTGCTGTAAAGAGGGGAAAATAGGACCAGCCTGTGAGGGTGTGGGTGGTGAGGGTTGGTTGCAAAGAGGCCAGTCCAGGTGGGGACTCTGCAATGGTGAGGCACTCTCACAGGTAAGCGTTTCTCGTATCACCGACCCTCCTCTTACGGTGACTGGACCACAAAGGGCTTAGGAAGTGCTGAAACAGAGGGTTCTGTTTTTCAGTCCATTGCTTCATATTCTGTTTTGTTAACAAATTATGCAAATTCTGATCACCCCATTTGATTTTCATTTTTAACTTTAAATCCACTTTAGACAAAAACAGGATGTATCTATTTTTCTAATGTCAAAGATATTAAATCTCATTTTTAATGTCAACAAAATGTTTTGAACATATTTTATGTTGTTATTTCTTATGCTTTTATAGAATTATAAAGGGATTGCTATATTAATGTAAAGCAAATTTAACAGGAGCCAACTGCACAATTTGGTGGCCCACCCTGCCCTGTCCCCCCGGTGATGTAGCAGAGGACTTGTTTATCTGAGTCTCCATACATGCCCCAGATTCTGAACTAGCAGGGAAGGACTATGGCTTATTCATCTTCTTATATCTAGTTCCTAGCACAGTGTCTGTCCCATAGAAATTGCTTGATAGATGTTTGCTGATTGACTGGAAAAAAACAGTTAAAATGATAACCCTTAGCTTTCCTGTACTGTGTCAGGCAGGCCATGATGAGAATATGGGATCAGTTCAGGTGTATGCTCCAGGAGGGACCAGGGTGTGAGCTGAATTCTCCTGACGATGATGCCAAGACAGAGCTTAAGGTGCAGGAAGGGAAAGGAGGCAGAATGGGCAGAGAAAGACGTCGAGTGGCAGCCTGTGCCAGCCTGGCGAGGAGCCCTGAGGCCAAGAGGCCCCATCAGAAGTGCCCCCTTGGGCTGACCTGGGCCTTCACATTCTACCTGCCTAGTCACTAGGTGCTGGCCTCTCCAGGCAGGGGCTGCTGGTCAGTGTGTCACAGTTGGCTGTCTGGGACACAGGCCATGCCTTAAAGCATTTGTCAGTTTCCAAGGTGTAAATACTGTCTTCAGGGCTAGTTTCCAGCGATTGAACACAGAATTGGGCAGAGATGCAGCAATCGGCTCTCTCAGGCCAGAGGAGCTTCCCTGGCAGGGAAGACAGCGGCACCTGGCAAGGCGGCTCTGCAGCTGGGTGGGCGCTGGTGGAGCTGGGACCTTGCTCATGGTAGCTGGGGAGGCAATGTCTGCTTGGAGGGGAATCTGGGAGGTGCATCTCCATGACGACCACACTTTACCACTGGTGCCCCTTAGCTATTTGGAGGGCAGCTCCCTAAGGATTGCAGAGGGCCTCTTTCCTTGAGGAGGACGACGAGCGGGATGAACTGTAGTCCCCACTGTTGCGGTGGCCTCCAGGCCCGAGTGAGGCTCTTTGTCTCCCTCTCTGTGTCCACCGGCTCCTCCTCACCCTCACCCAGCATCCATGCTTGTTTCAGTGCTCAGTTGGCAGCGTGACTGGCCCTCAGGATAGGGTTGCCTCATCCATCCATTACTGTGGCAGCTGTTTGAGGGAGCTGCATGAGGTGCCTGGGAGGCCCCCGGGCTCTGTGTCTCTTCATGCCCCACCCCGTGTGGACAGAGTCTTGTTCCCCCAGGATTAGGGTCGATTGCCCTGCCAAGACCTGGAACTTTTATTTTTGCCTGCAGGTTCTTCTCCTGCACCTCCTGTCTTCCTCCTCCTCTTCCTCTTTCATCCTTTAAATATGTAAAACCACCCATGGTGCTCAGGCCGCACAGCACAGGCCTAGGACTGGATTTGGCCCATGAGCTGTTGCATGGGGCACCTGTGTTGCTTAGCAATATCTCGTCCCCCCCACCCCGCCACAGCGATGGTTCTCTCCACATCCCAGTGCCTCATTGCATCTCTGGGGCTTCCCTCCCATCTGCAGGGTCCCCATCACCGCTGGGGAGAGGCCCCTAACCATCGGCCCACCTTTTGCCAGGGCTGTGGGGCGTCCAGCACCTGACGTGGGTCCTCCTCTGGGCCATGCTTGGGTCCTACTGTCTCAGACTGGGTCCTCCAGAAGTGGTGCCAAGGTGGAGTTGGGGTACTGGATGCTTACTGGTGACCAACATCTGGGGAGGAAACGGGACTGGGCATAGGGAGGTGTCAGCCTGGTGTAGTCCTGGAAATCCTAAAGTAAAAGATGCTCTCACATGTGACCTGCCTCACCCACACACCAAAAGCAGGAGCCTCAGGAAGGGCCTGGCCTTGGGGAGGCAGCCGAGACTATTCCTGAAGGAGCTGGGCTCTGCAGGTGCATCTCAGAGCCTACCACGGCCACTAATGAGTGAAGCTGCTCCAGCTATGTCACAAAGCCATAGCAGCGTGGTGAGGAAGGTGTGGAGTTGAGCCCAGAAGAAAGGACTAAGTGATGAGAGTAAAGGTTTAGGACTGCTCATGTGGCCCTTTAATACTTAGACTTCCTTCCTCCTTCCTTCATTTCAAGCCTCTACAAGGGGCAGCATGGACACTCTCCACCATGTAACTGCTCAGCCTTGGCCCATTCAGTGACTTTGTTCATTGTATTAGTCCTTCTCACGCTGCTGTGAAGAAATACCCAACACTAGGAAAGAGGTTTTATCTTTAATTTTTGTTTTTGAGACAGAGTCTTGCCCTTATTGCCCATGCTAGAGTGCAGTGGCATGATCTCAGCTCTCGGCTTACGGCAACCTCTGCTTCCTGGGTTCAAACAATTTTCCTGCCTCAGCCTCCCCAGTAGCTGGGACTACAAATGCCCACCACCATGCCTGGCTAATTTTTGTATTTTTAGTAGAGACAGGGTTTTGCCATGTTGGTCAGGCTGATCTTGAACTCCTGACATCAGGTGATCCACCCACCTCAGTCTCCCAAAGTGTTGGGATTACAGGTGTGAGCCACTGTGCCAGGCTGGAAAGTTTAATTGACTCACAGTTCCACATGGCTGGGAGGCCTCAGGAAACTTACAATCGTGGCAGAAAGGGAAGCAAACACCTTCTTCTTCACATGGAGGTAGGAGAGAGAAGTGCAGAGCAAAACAAAGAAAAGCCCCTTATGAAGCCATCAGGTCTCATGAGAACTCACCCTCGATCACGAGAACAGCATGAGGGAACCACCTCCAAGATCTAATCACCTCCCACGAGGTCCCTCCCCTAACACATGGGAATTACAATTTGGATTACAATTCAAGATGAGATTGTGGGTGGGGACACAACCAAACCATATTATTCACTCAGCATCCAGGGCTCTGCTCCGTGCTGGGACACCCAGGTGGAACAGGTGGGTCTCCCCTCAGAGGGCCTCTTGATTCCTTTCAAGTTCATGAGGCTCTGATTTTGTGAGTATATACAAATGCTGGGCTATATTATCAGTGCCCTGGTCCTGGGTTTTCTGAATTGCATGGAGAGATGAATGGATCCTCTGAAGTGCAAGGATTAAATGGGAGTGAGAACTGCTCATCTCCAGATAATCCCCCGGCACCTACATGTGTGCAAAAGCTTCTCAAAGGCAGACCTGTGTTCTCATAAGTCTCTGTGTTCCCAGCATTCTGTCGGATGCCTTTAAAGTGCATGGGGAAAGCTTGTTGAATAAATTAGGGTGTGAAAGTTGTGGACTGTGGCGAAATGTCTGACGTTGGCATGATGACCTCCAGCAAGGTGATGTTACAGAGGTCCTCCAAGGTGCAGGGCATTTTCTATGGTGTAGCTTGTTCCTCTGGCATGAAGTTCTGGGCAGTTGGCAGAGTGTCCCCACCAATACATGCAATCGTCCCAGAACCTTGTTGTGGACGCTGGGCTGCTGAGTTGTCCTTCTGGGCAGTGAAAGGAGTTTGCAGCTGCCAACCGTGTGGATTGTTCTGTCCTTACCCACCCACCCCTCCTCTCAGCCATTTCTCCAATATCTGCTCTTGCTGCCAGCTGAGACTGTGGCCAACTGATCTGTTCTGGAGTGCGTGTGCATGCTTTGCGTGTGTGTGTGTGTTGCATGTGTCTGTTCTATGTGTCTTTTGTTTATTCTCTGTGCATTCTCTGTGTGCATGTCTGTCCGTGTATGTGATCTGTGTTCTGTGTGTGTTCTGCATGTGTGTGGTGCTCTGTGTGTCTGTCCTGTTCTCTGCAGGTGTGTGCTCTGGGGGTGTGTTCTGAGTGAGCAGTCACAGAGTTTTGCTTTTCCTGAACACAGACATTCTTAC
The DNA here is from genome assembly GCA_004027835.1 of Alouatta palliata. Taxonomy (NCBI): domain Eukaryota; kingdom Metazoa; phylum Chordata; class Mammalia; order Primates; family Atelidae; genus Alouatta; species Alouatta palliata. The sequence continues at coordinate 28,619 of PVKV010007968.1, read as the reverse complement.
TGTTCCTGCTTCTGAAACGGTACAGGTTTTGTTCCTGCTTCCAGAGCCACTTTTCCCTTGATCTTCCATCCTGTCCCCTCTCCACACTCCAACATGGTGCCTTGGGAGGTGGTGGGTGGTTGGTGGCAGTGAGGACCGGGCTGCCTGTCCTGCACTGGGTGTAGTTCTCGCTGGCCCTGCTCTGTGTGGCTGGGGACAAGCCTCCTTACTCCTCTGGACCCCAGAGTTTCTGCCTGAAGGAAGGTGGGCAAAGCGCAGCCCCATGCCCTGGCCACCATGGTTGTGAGCCTCCCCACGGGAGCTGGGCCATGATTATGCCAGCAGTCAGACTGGTCCACTGCTAACTGTGGCCAGGCCCTGGGTAAGGGCTCTGTGCACATTACCTTCCTGATTCTTCCACATTCCCACATCCCAGGAATTATAAGAATGTCATTTTACACAGTAGAAAATGGCGCCAGTACCTTGCCCACGGTCACCCAGTGGGCATGGGTAGCACTAGGATTTGAATCCAGGTGTGTTTGATGCCAATGTCTGAGCTTTTACCCCTGCTCTGCCCCCATCCCTGGGAGAAGAAAATACCCCAGCCCAGGGCTACCTGGCAGCCCCTGAAGCGCTTGCCTCCTGGTGGTTCCAACTCCCAGTGCCCTAAGCCTGAGCGTTGCTCTCCGGGCTTTCCTGCTCCACGTCCACTTCTGGCATTGTCGGGAAGTTAAATGCAGGGATGCTGAGTACTGGGCCTGGAGTCTGAAACACACAGGACACACTGTGGCTGCATGTGTGGGGCACAGGTGCAGGGCCCAGGGCCCCTGCAGAGCTACAGGCATCAGTCTCTTCCGTTGTTGACCCCTCGGCACCGCGGTGTCTCAGCAGCCTTTTGAGGCCCTTTCTGTCTCAGGTGCTGCTGTGACCTCCTCAGCAGGAGACTTTATCACCCTTTCTTGTGAAGACACAGCTGTGCTTGCTGACGGAGGATGGTTCCTCCAGCGTGCTCCATGGATCTGGCCCCAGAGGGGCATTTGCTTCCAAAGGAGGGTTCTTCATCAGTAGATTTAGAAACGCTGCAGGCCACATGGCTTTTGTGGAGAGCCACAGCCCTTCTAGAATGGACTAGAAGGTTCTAGGATGTTCCCAAAGTGATGTGGGGAGGGACCTGAGCTACAGCCTTAGGGGACGGACGGTTCTCAGGTGCACAAACTGTTAGGCACGTCATAGCACAAGAAGTCCCCTGCACCCCCCAGCATGTGACAACTAAAGACACACGTCATTCCCATGTTTCCAAACCCATCCCAAACCTCTGCTTGTAGAAGTCTTAGAGAACAAGAGCTCTATTCACAAGACTTCCCCAGCCTCCTGGGTCACTGGGGCTCTGCCTTCTCTGCCAACCTCCTGGCATCTGGCCCCTGAATGTTCCCGTAGTGGGGTGCAGGCTTGCTGTATGCTGAGGGTCCACCAGCTTTCTGGGTTCTTTCTTTTCCAGACAATGCCTCAGATTTTTTTCATGGGCCCAGAAGTTGGGGTAATCATGGCACCCTATGTCTGGGAGGTGGAATGCAGAGCAAGGCCAGTGGGGAAATCCCTGAAGCCAACTCCGAACACAGGTGATGCTGATCAGAGTTTTAAATAAAGAAAGGATGTATGCACATAGAAAAAGGTTAACAAGAGCACCAAAGGTCACACAGTGAAAAGTGACCTCTTTCCCAGCCTAGGCCATGGTGTCCCTCCCAGAGTTCCTTGTGGATTCTTCTAGAAATAGGGCATGCAACACATAAGAAAGCATGCCTGTCCTTTCCCCTTTATTCAAGTGGAAGCACGGTCCACACTGGCTTGCACTTTTTCTCCTGCTCATACATCCTGGAGACATTCCCTATGAGCAAACACAGCTGCCCTCCCCTTCTGAGGATTTGGGTTCTAGATGGGTGGAAGTGGCCATGACCCTTTTGCCATTGTGGAATGTGGCAGACACGGTAGAAGCCCAGCCCTGTGTCTCCAGCCACATTCGTCCACCTCCTCCAGTCCCACAACCAGCATCTGGGAGCTGCTTCTGCTTCCCGAAGGGGTTTCTCTGCAGCAGGAGCCCACTTGGCCTGGGTCCCGTTCACCATCCTAGGAAGTTTTCCGCTAACAGTGGAACCACGAGACTGGTGGATAAAATACCCACGCTCCCTTGCCTCGTGGTGCAGCTCTGAGGTGCATGGTCTCGGTGCTCCCCCGGGGTGCCCAGTGGGATTAAGCACAGTTATCTGCCATGCAGCCTGTTCGACAACACACCCCGTTGTGTTTTCCTCCTGCTTCCCCATCCCACTCCCTGCTCCCGACCAGTGCTTCCTGGGATCATGTCCTGAATAAACCGCTTGCATCCAATCTTCACTTCAAAGTCTGCTGCTGGGGGAACTTAAATTAAGACATGTAGTGGGAAAACGAATCTGTTACACTTGAAGCAGAAAAGTCGTGCAGAAAACTGTATCACCAATCTCTTCTGCGTCTTCAGCAGGGCTGGTCAGGAAAGCTGCATTAGTGCCAGAAATCGCCGTCACCCGAGAATTGTCCTGGAGTCCCATATCACGCCTGAAGTCCCCTTGTGTTCCACCTTGAGGGGGATGGCAAGTGCTGGGTGGCCTCCCAGGAGTCCGCATGAGGAAACACGTGCTGAGCTTATTGGTGGAGAGTCCACGTCAAGACCCCTCCGCCCTCCAAAGCTGTCAGTGCAGCTGCGACCTGCCAGAGGCAAGCCAGATTTACCTTTGGCCACTGACGGCATTCTCTCTATTCATTCACCCTCCTGTCTTATCAGACCCTGCCATGAATGACTTCTGACTGTTCCCAAACTTCCAATTGATTCTCAAAATTTGAAGACTTTTTATCTGTATCTCTCTCTCTCTTTTTTTTTTTTTTTTTTTGAGACAGAGTCTCACACTGTTGCCCATGCTGGAGTGCAATGATGCAATCTCGGCTCACTGCAACCTCTGCCTTCTGGGGTTCAAGCTATCCTCCTGCTTCAGCCCCCAGAGCAGCTGGGATTACAGATGTATACCACCATGCCCAGACAATTTTTCTTTCCTTTTCTTTCTTTCTTTCTTTCTTTCTTTTTTTTTTTTTTTTTTTTTTAAGTAGAGATGGGGTTTCATCATGTTAGCCAGTCTGGTCTTGAACTCCTGGCCTCAGGTGATCTGTCCACCTTGGCCTCCCAAAGTGTTAGAATTACAGGCGTGAGCCACTGTGCCAGGGAAAATGGAAAGATTTTTCTTTACCTGTTCAAAATATTTGTTACACCTTTCTGAAAGCAGCTGACAAAGAGGTTTTTCCAGTAAAGATACAAAAATGGACCTTTTTAAGGAAAGGATGTGTATTTGGATGTGTAAATTTGACCCATCTCTTGAAATACCAGTCACATTGGGTCTAGAATAATACTTTTCAGGTGTGACCTTTTCCTTTCAAAGTAGGCATTTGGGGACCATATTGAACTTTTTCTAGAAACATGACTTTTTGTTTTTTCCTTAAGAGCTCATCTTTATTATTTGGCAAAGAAAGCCTCCATCCTGTAGAGGCCAAAACCGAAACAAAAAGCCCCCATTGTGCAAAACCTTTGAGGAAAGTACTGAACCCGTGAAACCAGCTTTCTAAGAAGTCTCCAACATGGGATTTGCAAGGTGTGCTGAAATTTTACATGTAAATGTAGTGGAATCAACAGTTTTTTTATTTTTATTTTTGAAGAATCTTAAGGACAATTAAAGAATCAATCGTTTTTTGAAAATGTACCATATGGTTGAGTGCCTGCTTCCCAAACAACGTAATCACCCTGGACCCGCGGGAGCAGGGTTTTTGATGAGAACTGACGTTCCAGATGAAAGCAGGCATGCCTATAAACACGCCAGTGGGAACACATTAGTATTCTTAGAAGGGGCTGCCAGGCTTTAATAATGTCAGTGGTCCTGTAGCCAAAAATTCCAGAAATGTTCTCCTTATGTAAACCACAGAAAGTATGATCATTTACCACCCACCATGAATCTTATTGGCATGATTTTTTTTAACTTTAAATTCTTACTCAAACTAAGCTTGAGAATGGTTTGGGCTCAGGTTTATCTCCTTGAGGTTATTTTGTGAATGATTTAGACTGTCGTGGGAAAGACGCATGTTTTCATAGGGAAAAACCGTGTTGTTTTTATATCCCTCAAATTCAACAAAACTTGAATTTTATATGGCGATGTTGGTGAACTTGAGCTTTTGGGAACCCATATTCCAACTGTTGTCTTCCACTGCCTTGGAGAAAGAGGACAGCCTTTGTGGATGCTCTAGCCAGGTGCGTTTCAAGATGTGAACTCCTGGGAACAGCTCTCCAGTGTGATGTGTGACACCCCCAGAGGCCTGGGCGCTGTCATGGGCTGAGCTGACTGCAACATCAGGACCCCGTGCACCTGCTGCCCCGACCCACCCATCTGTGGGTGTGGAGTGCGTGCACCATTGCCGTCTCCTCTTTCCTGCAAACAAAAACACGTCTCTTTTTACATGAAGAAAAGTACTCCCATGCTCCCTTTTCCTCCAGAAGGAGGCTTTGCATTCTCAAATGATCTCTAGGCTTTTCATGGGTGGAAAACATCTCCAAGACACACATCTGCCACCAGCTCCCCTGGCTCAGCTCTTTCCCCAAATCAAAACTTTCTGTCCTTTCAGGCTTCAAGATCCCCACTTACATTTTAGTTGACAGGAGAAACACTTTGGAAAACGTGCCCTGTTTTTCCTATAAATCCTGGACTTTTGACTCAATAGCCAGCTCCTGAGGAGAGGTCAGTCACTGAGATGGAGAGCTTCATGTTTTAGTCAACAACAAAATCCACATGTGTTGGGTCTCCCTGATTCCCGAGGGCATCACAACTTGAATAGCCATTTGAAGACATTCCTCTTGGAGCTTTTCCTCATAATTGAATGTAGGGGCCACACCTCCTGTATTCATTTCCTGGGGCCACTGTGGCACATTACCATAGACAAGGTAGCTTAAAACAACGGAAATTTATTCTCTTAGTGTTGCAGGCCGGAAGTCCAAAACCCAGGTGTTGGCAGGGCCATACCCCTTCCGGCTGTTTGAAGAGAATCCCTCCTTGTCTTTCCAACCTCTGGGGGGTCAGGGATTCCTTGACATTTCCTGGGTTGCAGATGCATCTGTTCAATCTCTGCCCCTGTCTTCACATGGGCTTCTTCTCTGCGTTCTTTACTTCTGTCAGTTACACCGACATTTGCCATTGGATTTAATCCAAGATGGGCTTATCATGAGATCCTTAATTTTATCTGCAAAGAGGCTTTTTCCAAACAAGGCCACATTTCTAAATTATGGGGATTGCCAGACAGACTTTTTTTGGGGAGGCACCATTCAGACCCCATGACTCCTTTGGGTTTTATAATTAAAATGTACATAGCAAGCTCTTCCTTCGGTCAGGATCCTTGAGCTTCCTTCATCTGTAACTGCTCTGGAGGTGGAATTTAGCGTTTTTCTTTTAGTAACTATCTAAACTTTATATGGGTTTCGGGTTCAACTACTTCCCCTACCCGAACTCTCTCCTCCATTTTATAACAAGGCTTTTTATCTCCTGTGCTTGTTTAATAGGCCTATTTCAAGACTTCCCCACACTTGAAAGTAGCAAATGCATGAATGTATGACACTGATGCTCAGTCTATCATACTCTTCACTGATAGGTTCCAGCTGACGTCTAAAACATCAGAACAGGGAAACAAAACCAGCGAGCTAGCATCTGAATTAGAACTAGAAATACAGAGGTCAGTTTGAATACTGAACTCCAGTTCCGTTTATAAATATTAAATTAATATTTACCTAAAATTACAAAAAGCAGGCAGCCATTTGAAATGTTTATTCATGCTTGAAGAGGGTCTGGGACTCACCTTTCTCTTCTGGGACATGCTTTTGTATTAGCGCTAATTGCATGGTACCTGTAGGAACTTCTTTCTTCAAAGTGCTTTCTTTCTTTACCACTTTCTTCATTGCTGCTTCAGGGGCAAACCCGTGACCCAGGTCGAGCCAACTGTTGTGCACCCTCCAGCCAGAGTCTGTGAGACCTGGGAAGCACTCCCATCCGCATTACTGGTGCCCTTACACCTGCGCATGACACCTTCTGCACAGCGTCTGTGGCAGAGGGGCAACCTGAGCAGAGCTATGGGTTGTGAGGCTGTCTGGGGGCTCTGTGTTCACCAAACCTCCAGATCGTATGTGGCTGATGCCACCTCCAGCTCTACCTCCCTGAAGCAAGCTGCGAACACGGATCCTCCTCCTCCAGATGCCTCTGGGAAACTCTAATTTGTCCTTGCATTTAAGGGGAATTTTTAATAAGACAATCCCACTCCAAGGAATTTATCCTAAGGAAATATTTGGGAAATGCACATAGATGTATGTATAAAGTTATTCCTTTTCGAGAATCTGCATGTCCATGATAGGAAATTGGTTATGCAAATTAGTGCTCATACATACAAAGGACAACCCCACAGCCCTTAAGAGGGTGAGAACGGGTCTTGCAGGGGCCTTTTGCTTGGAGAGGCAGTGTTGGACGGGGGGCTGAGAGTTCTGGCCATGGAACAAGACAGCCTGGACTGATCTGAGCTCTATCACTTGGTATCTGTGTGGCCCTGGGTAAATTATCAGGGGCTCTGGGCTCTACTTTGCCCATCTGTGTAATAAACTGTTGTGAGTATTAAATGAGTTAAAGTGCCCAGGCCCTGGAGTATATGGGACACAGGAAAATCTCAAAAAAAATTTAGCCATTGTCTATGACATAACCTTAAGTGAATAAAACATGTTTTGAAATACTATATAGATGATACTACTTTTGGGTCCATATTATATACATGTCAGAGTTTGTACTAATCTGTAAGTGCATTTGTTAGAAGATCCTGGATTTTGGATGATTTCAGTGACATCAGTCAAATTTATTTAATCAAATGTTTGGATTTTGCTGGCCCACTTTGGATCCTTTTAGCTGTCTTGTCCACATTCATTGGTGGGACGAACATTTATTGAGCATGATAAGCAGAGAACAAGACAGTCACTAAACTCAGAGAAGTGATGCTCCCTGGGAGGGAGCAGGTCTTCAATGGGCACTAATTAATCACTTAATTGCAAATATAGTAAGAGTGAGAGAAGGCAGGACAGCAGCCCTGAGGGTGTTAGAAGTGCCTGACCTGACTTCTGGGGGTTCCTGGAAGAAGTCATGTTGTAGCTGATTGCTAAAAGATAAGCAGACATTCTAAGAGAGAGGAAGGTATTCTAGCAAAGGGGACAGCTGGTAGTAAGGCCTCGAGGCACTATGAAAGTTGATCTCGGGAACTGGGTCATTCTTGTCATACCCAATTAAAACAGAGTTGAGAAGCCGGGGGAAAAATCAACTGGGACGAGTAACATCGCTCCAGAAATGAAATTCTTTGTGAGTCCAGCTGCGGAGACATCCTGTTTTAATGGGAGATTAGTTTTGTCTAACGGTGGCTGAATCAACCTGCAGCAGCTCAAAGACTAATTTTACCCAGTGCGTTAGCTGAGCAGCTTCAGCTCCCCCTCTCCCCAAAACTTTACTAATACCAATGAACTTTCAAGACCACAGGTGACATTTCTCATTTTCATAAAAGCCCCCATCCTCTCTTTGCTCTTCAGACTTAGCAGAGACTACCTGGCCTGAGTTTATGACCCAAGTCGCAATCCTTGTATCCCAAATGAAACATTAATGCAGAGATTCATCTCTACATTTTAATTTTGGCTTGAACAGCACCAAATGCCCTCGAATTAACAAGAAGGGCAGAGAAACTGGAGGAGAGTGATGAGACCAGGTGGCAGAAAGCCATATGTAAAACAGACTGCCAGATAGAAGGGATATAAACAGTGGCAAGATGGGATCAAATGTAGTTTAACAATATTCTCCCAGGTGCCAGTGGAGAATGGACCAGCTAGGGCTAGAACCATGCAAGAAGGCCCTTGGGGTCACCAAGGGGAGAGGTGAGGGTGGCTGAGATGAGGGCAGGAGCTCTGGACATGGAGAGAAATTAATTGCCTTGAAAGACAATCTAATTTAAATTCAGAGAATCTCCCAATGTAACCTCATTAAGAAGGAATGCAACTCAAAAGAAGACAGCATCGTACACTATCACACAAGGTCCTTGGGAAAGCTGAGAAGCTGGCATGGAAACTTTAAGCCATGAATGTACCTTGCAAGATGCCCCACCCAGGGCCAGAAAATGGGCCAAGGCGTGTGTGCTCAGTGCCTGTCCCCACCCTCCACGGCACATTAGGTTGGTTTCCGGCACCACACTGCTCAGGCCCTAAGGTCTAAGAGAAAGGTAGGCTGCCTTCTCGCCTGGCCCTGTATTCCCTGTGGCAGTGCCAGCAGGGAGGGCGCCACATTTGAAGGAGATGTCAAAACAGAGGGAACTTGGGAGGCTCTTCTCAAAGACAGGCACCCCAGGCTGGTGCTCAGCCAGCATCCCGGGCAGAGGTCTGGAGCTGGCTGTGAGGGACAGGCTGAGCCTGCCCAGTGACTCCAATCATCTGGGCCAGCCTGGGGTGAAGAGCAGCATGATGCAAAGGCCAAGGCAGGCCCACCCGCCCCAGAGAGAGTGGAGACTGTGTCCCTCTGTGATCGTGGGCTTGTCCACTCCTGTGACTCATCTTCCACATACCAAGGCTGGGTTGTGAGGAGCACAGACATTCAGGATGATTATGTAGCCTGACAGATCCAATCAGTATCGCTTTTGCCCTATCTCTAAAAATGTTTTTTTTTTTTTTTTGCCTTAAAGTCAACTGTGTCTGGAGTAAGGACAGTTATTTTGACTTCATTTTGGTTAGTTTTCCCCATACAACACATAACAGTTACTTTCCCTTTAGCTCTGTATTTACACTGGTATTTGAGGTCTGCGTCATGACTAGTATTTGGGAGACAACTGCGAGCATGGCCAGGACCAGGGGGGCTGTCCCCAGTGGCTAGTGTGCAGGCAGCAGGGGTAACTTGCTGGCCGTCACCGGGATGGGCTGCTGGACAGAAGTAGGTGTAGCCAGAACCACCACCAGTGCATTTGTAGCCTGGGCTCCTAGCCAGAAGTGGCCATGTCTTCCAGTAACATGTGGGTGCCATGATGAGATCTAAACTGAATAAAAACCCAACCAGAAGCCAGAAAAGGCTTTTTTTTTTTTTTTTTTTTTTAATGTGGAAAGGAAGTTGGAACAGCTTTCAAATACTACTAAGACTCAATGAGAGAGGTGAAAATAAAATATTTACTCCATGCTATATTGAAAGAAGTGTAATGTTATCATTTTAGGCATTCTTGAATTTATGCACAAGTATCTGCAAACAGTTCAGTGAAATCAATAAAAGGTCAGACACAGGCCAGTTACATTTAGTTAAGTCAGGACTCGATTACAAACAGGAGCAACCTGCCTCAGTAGAGTGTATGCAAAACAAAGAAAACACAGTGGCATGTCACTGCAGGAGACAGTGGTGTGGGCCTTGGAGGTGTCCCGATTACCTGGACTTTCAGGCCATCTGAAAGCTCCGCCTACAGCCTCTCTCCACCCGATAAACACAACCTCCTGATAGTGTGGGCAGCTCCAGGCCCACAGACAAATAGGTCTGTGATTACGGCAACTACCCTCCACCCTAGACAAAAGACTCCCCGCGCAGGCAGGACGTGCAGCATTTTGGCAGACACAGTGGAATCAGATGCCCCCCTGTGGTCACACAGCTGGCCTATGAACAGCATGTGGGTAAGGAGTGTTAGACAAAAGCGAGAGCCACCCCAAATAACTATGTAGTACTTCGTGGTTAATGATAGAGATGGTATTTCAAATTTGTGGGTGTTACGGGCTCAGCATCTGTGCCTCCTCAAAACTTGCACAGGGAAACCCTAACCTTCAAGGAGACTGCATTTGTGGACAGGGAAACCCTAACCTTCGAGGAGACTGCATTTGTGGACGGGGAAACCCTAACCTTCGAGGAGACTGCATTTGTGGACAGGGAAACCCTAACCTTCGAGGAGACTGCATTTGTGGACAGGACCTTCAAGGAAGTACTTAAGGTCAAATGACGTTATGAGGTGAGGCCCTAACCCTACAGGACTGCTGTCCTTACAAGAGTAAGAGACAGAGTTCTCTGATGTACATGGAAGGCTGACTTCTCACAGAAGGTTTTATCACACTTGTTACATTCATAGGCTTTCTCTCTTGTGTGAATTCTGAGATGTATAATAAGATGTGACATTCTTTACATTCATAGAAGTGACACCAGTGCTTTCCCTCTCTCTCCAGGAGCACTGTGGATAAGCCATGTGAGGACACAGTGAGAAGGCAGCTGTCTGCAGCCAGGAGAGGCCTCACCAGACACAAGCATGCTGCCACTTTGTCCTGCACTTTCAGCATCCAAAACTGTAAGAAAATGAATGTCTGTTGTTTAAGTCATCCAGACTATGGCATTCTGTTATTGTACCCTGAGCAGACTAACAGAATGGGTTAGGATTAAATTGGTCAAGAATCATAGTGTAAAGTGCCATTAGAAGTTAAAGTTAGACACTCAACTCACACCAAATTCAATCAACACCAGGGACAGGAATCAAACAATTCAATTTCAAGAGCATGTTTTAACAGTGCAATCCAGGGGTTCCAACTGGTACCGAAATGTAGCCTGTTCAGAGCCAGGCCATACAGCAGGTGGTGGGCGTTACCACCTGGGCCCCGCCTCCTGCCAGATCCGCCACTGCGCTGGATTCTCACAGGAGCACAAACCCTACCGTGAACCGTGTGTGCAGGCTGCACGTGCCTTATGAGAATCTAAGGCCTGATAATCGGAGTGAAAGTTTCATCTTGAAACCATCCCCCACCCCACCCTGGGTCTGTAGAAAAATTGTCTTCCACAAAACTGGTCCCTGGTACCAAAAAGGTTGGGGACTGCTGGCTTAAGGGACAGAAAGACTTCATGCCAGGCTGATTCTAAGAATGCTTAATTGCTATGACAGCTTATCAATATACAGATTTCCTTCAAACAATAGAATAATAAATAACTTCATTTCTAGTGCTTGTAGTTACCCAGGACACAATCGTAGGCATCCGCGAAGCAAAGTTCTGATCAGTGCTGTGCACTGTAACTGCCGTAGGTAATAGTTTTTTGCGGTGAGTACTGTTATAAAATTAACCTCTGGTCATACACTGAGTCCAGAAAGACCACTGAAGGAAAGACTAGTCTGAGCCAATCATGAAACCTCAACCAAGTTACATCCCTGAATAACTGTGTTGAAGTGAGTAACGTAACCAAATCCAGACTGTTAAAAAGCCGAAGGCGGCTCTGGAGTAGGCAGACAATGGTTTATTGCTCCCCTCAATTCACGACAGAGTAACTCTGTGAACTGTCGCAGCTATGGTGAATGTGCTGTTTACCAAGTGTCCACATATCCAAAGCACTTTACTTACTTTTTTTCTCACAACGACCCTTTGAGGAAGTTTCTATTGTTAATGACTTAATGAATATGAAGAGACAGAAGCCCCATGAGGTTAAGGTCTACAGTCACACAGGTAATGTGCGGATCAGAGAGCTGCCTGCTGGCCCTATCATTGTGAGGGCACGGTGCAGCCGTCCACCACTAGAAATGAAATGCAGAGATCCCTCAGCCACACAGCACTCGGTGCACACACTCAGACCTATGTGGCCATCCCGTTAAAGATACCAGGGCTAGGAACGAAGGGGAAAGTCTGCCGGGACTGCTTTTCACTGAGTAGAATAAAAAGAGTGCTATTGTTCAGAGCTGTTTAAAAATTCAGGCCTAAGCTGTTAACAGTTATGTGTCTGATGTGTGCATTTCTATGGGAATAATGTTTCTATTAGACTCATTGGTTCGCACTGTGTTAGCATCGAACTTTAGAAAAATGTCTTCGTTACTTAAGCGACAATTCGTTAACAGTGGTTGCAATAATTGACATACACTAGGAGAGTAGGAAAAAAGTGCCCGGTTCAGTACTTTAGGGTTAATATATTTAACAAGCTGAAGTGGCTAGAGTGGCATTTAATGTGGAAAATGTTAATGTTAGTCACAATACTTATTACACTAAATGTGTATATTTCCTACCAACAGTTATGCCTGGTCCTATCGGGGAAAATTCTGTTAACATAGAACACTCATATGCATCCGCTCCCTCCTTGAGGGAGCTTCTCTGTGCCCTGCAGGCTGTTTAACAGCAACCTGGGCTCTACCCACTGGGTGCCAGTAGCACCTCCCAGCCTCCAGTAACAACCAAAAATGTCTCCACTCATAGCCAAATATCCCCCGGCAGGGTATGTCATCTCTCATATTTAACTACTGGCAAATGGTCAAATATATTACACATTTTTAATGCTTTAACATTTCTTTTAGAAAATTTACATCTATATTACACATTGATAGTTTTCTTTCATTCTAAATTCTCTAACATATATTGTCGGAAGTTTTGTTTGAAAGCTTTGGCACATTAAAAATCTTCATAAAGTTGCTTTGCAAAATGATAAAGAAAAATCTTCATAAAGATGCACTTTATTCTCAGCATTCACTGAGATGTCCCTGCGACAAGATGTTCCAAGTATGTTGCATTGTTCCTCCCCGCATTTCACTGAGTTTTCCATAAACTGACTTGGGATCAAAGGTGCCAACACAGGTTTCTCTCCTGTGAGAATTTTCTGATATAGAAAAACTAGTACCTTCTCTCACAAATTAGCTGCAATGGGTTGTTTGTGTTGCAATGCAAACAGACCACATATACAATGGTTCAATAAAGGAGGAATTCCTTATTCAAATAAAGTACAAATGGAGGATTTTAGCATAGATGTGGGAGGATTTCTGGTCTCTTCAGTGAATTGCTTCTGTCCTAAATCAGGGTGGACTTCTCTTACCCGTAGCTCTGAAGACCACCCTAGGGGTTGTCATCTGCACTTCCGTCTGAGGAGCCATGAGAAATCAAGGATGACATTTTTTGTTGTCAGGCCTGGAAGTAATGCTCACCACTTGTGTCCATATTCTCCTGGACAGAGCTGTTACACGATGCCGTCCATAATGATGGGAGGCTGAGAAATTCAGGATAATTGTGTCTTAGAGAAAAGAGGATGTTTTTATGGAAACACGTAGCCAGTCTCTGACACACAGAATTTCTCCCTTCTATGAACTATCTGATGCTGTTTGAGATATGATTTGTGGCAAAAGGATTTTCCACATTCAGCACACTGACAATGTATTTTTCCAGTGTGCTCTGATGTCCAGTGAGGGTTGACCTCTGGTAGAGTTTTCCTACATCCTTTACATTCAAATGGTGTCTCACCTGTGTGCATTCTCTGATGCAGAGTCAGGACTGACTTCTGGTAGAAGTTTTCCCCACATTCACATTCATAGAGGTTTCACCCCTTTGTGAGTTCTCTGATGTATAGGGAAGACTGACTTCAGGTGAAAGGTTTTTCCACATTCATTGCATTCAAAGTGTTTTTCCCCTATGTGAGTTCTCTGATACATACTGAGGACTGGCTTTAGGCAAAATGGTTTTCCACACTCATTACATTCATAGGGTTTTTATCCTGTGTGAGTTCTCTGATGTATAGTGAGTTCTGACATTTTGTGGAATGTTTTCCTATGTTCATTACATTCATAGGGTTCCCCCTGTGTGAATTCTCTGATGTAGAGTGAGCTCTGACTTCTGATAGGGTTTTCCTACATTCTTTACATTCATAGGATGTCTCACTTGTGTGGATTTTCTGATGTACAGTGGGGGATGACTTCCAGGAGAAATTCTTTACATTCATGTGGTTTCTGTCCAGAGTGAATTTTCTGTTGTACTGTGGGGACTGAATTCAATGAGAACGTTTTTCCACATTTTCACATTCATATGGTTTCTCACATGTGTGAGTTCTCTCATGAATCATTAGGTTTGACTTATGAAAAAAGGTTTTTCCACACTCATTGTATTTGTAGGGTTTTTATCTCCCCTCTGTGAGTTCTCTGATGTATAGTGAGAACTGACTTGCAGTGAAACGATTTCCTACATTCTCTACATTCATAGGGGCTTTCTCCTGTGTGAGTTCTCTAATGTATAGTGAGGCCTGAATTGCAGTGAAACAGTTTCCCGCATTCCTTCTATCCATAGGGGCTTTCTGCTGTGTGAGACCTCTGATATATAGTGTTTTGACTTTTGGTAGACAGTTTTCCTACATTCTTTACATTCATGTGGTTTGTCAACCTGTGTGAGTACCCTGAGTATCCTGAGGTTTGACTTCTTGCTGATGGTTTTCCCACACTAACTACATTTATAGGGTTTTTCCCCCTGTCAGAGTTCTCTGATGTACATTGAAGGCTGACTTCCCACAGAAGGTTTTACCACACTTGTTACATTCATAGGCTTTCTCTCTTGCGTGAATTATGTGATGTATAATAAGGTGTGACTTCTGGCAAAAGGTTTCCCACATTCATTACATCCACAGAGCTTTTCCCCTGTGTGAATTCTGTCATGGATTTCAAGGCCTGACTTATGAGTGAAGGATTTATCACACTGGCTGCATGCACGGTTTTTTCCCTGTGTGTGTCCTCTGATGTACTACAAGATTGGATTTTCTAACTAGGATTTTCTCACATTCAGTACATTCATAGGATTTTTGTCCTGTATTTGCTGATGTTTAGGGAGGTTAGATATTTTACGGCAAGTTTTGCTCTCAACCTGAGTTTTCTGTTGGGCAACAAGAGCTGACTTATCACAGGCTTTCCCATATCCACTATCCTTGCAGGAGGTCCCTCCAATATGAACCCTCTTTGATTACTCCCTCTGTGTTGAAGGCCTTCCAACGTCCACCATATCCAAAATACGGCAGCCCAGTTTGAAACTTGTGATGCTGACAGAGATACTCATGGTGTCTGTGAGATTTCTCAGTTATATTACAGGCATTGTTTCTCTCCAGCCTGCATCTCATCAAGCTCACTAGGTAGAAGCATGTTTTTAGATAAATTAAACACCTCAGGCCTCCTTCCCAAATAGTTTCCCTGATTTATAATCTAATTTAAAATATCCTTTGAGCTCAAATTAAATGTTTTTCCTAATTCAACTCTCTCCTTAGTTGATGTGATGCTGTTGGTGGTGACAGTTTGCCACAAGTGTCCACCGTGACTCTTTGGCTCCTCTCAATTAGATCATCAACTATCTGAACAACTGAAATGAGAGAGAGAGAAAAAAAAACCATATCCATGAACCACACATTATCCATTTCTTATGGAATTCTCATGTAAGGAAAAAGAAGTTATTTCCTATCTCCCTGGTTTTGGTAGTAGTTTTATAAATATATGGCTTTCCTTACTACTGACTTAATGTATTAAATCACAGTAATGTATTTTCCAATGTTACACTGTGTTTTCCTTTTCTTTTTAATTCATGAAGAAATATTTGCTAATTATACTCACCTACTTCTTAGTGATAGTTTTCTTCTAAGTGCTTATCACCTGCCATTTTATTTTATTCTGATAACAACGGTGGGTGTCTCGTGCTGGTGTTTCTCATTCTTCTGCTTTGATGATGGCCACATTTCCTTGGATCAGCTACCTGCAGGTACAGGGGAAGGCCATTTGTCTATATCCTATGCAAGCATATGACTTAGGGACAGGATTTTCCATCTATGTTTCAGTCTTTACTCTTTCCTGGGAATGGCTATAGGCATTTGAGTTTTTTCAGATATAAATCACTTATTCCCTATGCTAGATAAAGACACATTCCTGCAACTACCTAATGTAACTACTTTCCTCTGCTTCTCAGAACCATAGCAGGTACAGGAAGCTCCAGTCTACCACGCTGGGCGCCCCCTCCTTGCTACTCTACAGGTTTTGGTTCTACAACCTACGCTTGCCCGTATTAAAACATGTACTTCTGTGAGATAAATTTGCCTGACATTCTGTTTATATTTCTAGTCCACACACCACTGCTTGATAATTCACTGCTTCTGAAGGCTTTTATTGTTTGTGCTGGAGTTTGAGTTCTTAGTTTCATAGAAAATATGTCTCCCATACATTTCACATTCTTTTTGTTGTTTCAGAATGATTTCTACTAATAGGAGAGGAGAATGCTAACTTCAAACTCTACTCCCAAACATAAATCTGAGCTCGTCAGCATGAAAGCCTTGATTCTCTTGTCCTTGGGACACAGAATCTCCTGATTCTCCACCCAAACGAAGGACCACTCCTTTGCATCCTCTGTGCTGGGTGCGCCTCAGCTTCATGGCTTCTGATGCTATGGTACACAAGGTTCACTCCTAGACTCCTCATTTTCTTATCAACTCCCTAGGTGACTTTCTTTCTAAGTATGATGTTAAATAACAGCCTTAAACTACTCGTTTCCAAATTTCTATCTCAAAGAGTAATGTCTACTCTTGAAACTATATGTGATTTTCACCTATTATATGTCAAAATTGGAAAAGAGTTCATGCAAACTGAATCTATGCCAAAGTAACCAATGATAACTCTGAAACTGCCTTCTTTGACCATTCTTCCTAAATTCTCACATCCAATTATTCTCTCTCTCTCTTTCTCACTCTTGTTAAGTATTTCTCGTGCTGCTAAAACCACCTAGTATAGATCATTTTGTTTCTTTCTCATCAGAACAGAAACTCCATGAAAAAGGAACACTGTTTTGATCATGGTTATAACTACAAAATTACCAGTGCTTAAAACCTGCTGAATTAAGACGTGTTGAAAGAATAAATGGATGTATAAATACATGTATGAAAAAAACCACCCATGCAAATAGAGGAAAGCAGGACAACTGAGAATATTGAGAAAATAAAAAGCAAAGGAAAATGTCCAAGAAAAGGAAGGCAGGAATTAGGTTTTGAGCAAATATAAGATACTATTCAGCAAAATAAAAGGCTGGATTATATGTATGAGAGGTGTTCTTGGGGTCTGTGTAATGCATGGGTTTGGTGCATGCACGCTAACTCTCCTCAGGTCTAGGACCTGGGTAAAAATTGGTGAAAACAAGTTGGCATCTGCTGGGCTTTACTGCTCCAAGCGTCCCTGCCCAGCACATTCTGACAGACCTGAGAGGCTCTGACTGGGGCTTCCTCTACCCTCCCTGGCTCTGCTCCTTGCTCCATCTTGAAGATGACTTCAGGTTTGGGAATGCAATGCCCTTGTAATGGGAAATAATATAAGACTGTCAAAATGCTAAGTCAGGACCTTTGAAGAATGACAACAGCTTGGCTTCAGGAGCTGTGCAATGAAGGAGCCAATTTTAACCTTGGAGTTAAAGTTGGAGAGGGGTGACACTCACATTCTTCATAACCTGGAATCTTGTACCTAAATAGTAGTAAACTTATATATGTTCCTGTGTTTATCAGGAAATAATAAAGTATTGCTCCTTGGAGTTACTGGAAAGGTTCACTCACTCAATGATGTAAGGATGCTATAGGCCTCCAGCATCATGTCTCTGTACAGGGTCCTCTGAGCATTGTCCAGATGCTGCCACTCCTCCTAGGTAATGTCCACAGCCATATCCCCAAGGGACACCAACCCCGGTAAAGGCACATTTCTCAAGTCATTGGCCCCAGGTCACACAGGTATCTGGGAATTCACCCTCTCTCTCTCTCTCTCTCTCTCTCTCTCTCTCTCTCTGTGTGTGTGTGTGTGTGTGTGTATCTTACATGTGTATCTTACATGCTCACTGACAGCCCCCACCAAGCCTCCAGCTACCCACTGCCAGCTACCAGTGATCCACCATGCACACCAGCCCAGCTGTGCTTTCAGATGACCCATCATAGCTGCTGACTTACTGCACCTGTGGGTGAGACAAGCCAGCCTGCTGAGACTCCGTAAGTCAAAGAAACAGAAGGACTGGTAAACTGTTTGAAACCACGGTGTTTCAGGGGTGGTTTTAAAGCAGATTACATAGCAGGAATAGAATTTGGCAGTTGCAATCGGGTGCTGTGGTAATAAGAAGCTATGACATACAGCACTGGACCTAAGTCTGAGCAGAAGCTGGGCCTCAAGGAGACCATTCATGGAAGCTGGAAGGGTGTCAAGACTGAAGGATTGTGGGCAACAGGACTGCCTGCTACAACATGTAGAATTAAAAGGGCATCTCACCATGTCAGGAGTCTGCCTAAGTAGGTGAATGGAAAGAATGTAAAAGGAGCTACCTGGCCTCCTCCCTCTGCCTTTGAGAAAATACGAAGATAGAGATGATCCAAAAAAGGTAATTCAATCTTCAAACAGATCTCAGAGGAAATATAAATGAACTAGGACTTGCTAGATTTGAAATAAAAATGTTTCTCATCCTTGATTTTTCCCACCAAAACATTTAAGGTAAGAAATGGCTCTATGGCAAAAATAAAACCCAGTGTTTTTGTAAAAAGATGAAAAGTCAAAGTTATTTCCAGCATTTTAAGGACCTTGGGGTGTGGCAAGAGTGTGCCTGGTAACAGCAGGGATTCTAAGGCTGTATTCCCACAGTGGCCTCAGAGAGAAGGAGAGGCTAGAGACTGAAAGGTCTATCTTGGAGGGGGAGAGAGAGAGAGAGAGAGAGAGAGAGAGAGAGAGAGAGAGAGAGAGAGAGAGAGAGTGTGTGTGTGTGTGTGTGTGTGTGTGTGTGTGTGTGTGTTTGGGGTAGCGTCATTTTGGTCTAATGGATTTCGGTTCACAGGAAGCTTGTGTTTTTCAAAGACATGTTTACACAGAATAATCTCTTGTATCAAAAGTCCAGAATTAGAAGAAAATGAAAAGGAGGTCGCTGGATTCTTAAATTACAGTAAGCAAAAAGTAGATGGAAAAAATTGGTCAACTGCAAACCCAGGAATTAAGGAAAAAGAACATGGAGAATGGTGAGACCCCAGAAGGCAGAGCGAGCAGGCATGAAACATGTTAGGACTCGTTCCTAATCAATAAACTGGAGCAGGTGGAACGGAAGTGCCCACCGTGTTCTCACTCTGTGCTGGCTGTTGGTGGAGGGGCAGGAGACAGGCCAACAGTACCTGATTTGGATAAGCTTTCAGCCAGTTCCATAGTATGAAAAGATTTCTGGGGCTCTTCAGAGGGGCATAGTGCATTTTGCAGGTGGAAGAAATGTAAATAATTTGTGGCCAGAGGGCAAACAGTGGTTTATTAAAGACTGTTGCAAATCTTACTATTCTTCTTTCTGTAGTTGAAATCTAATGCATCCCAGTAACTCCTGAATGATGGGGTTTGGGTCACTGGCTATATGGTAATACCATATATAAGGGAATAATGGAGAATGTGGCTTTCACGTTGGATGTGTTGGTCTTGAGGTGTCTTTTGGATAGCTACAGAGAAGCATTTAATAGGGAGTTGACCCTGTGGTCTAAAGGCTGGGGAAGACATCACAGCTGGAGAAACAGGACTGCCAAATCACAGAGGGCTGAGTGAGACAGGGAGAACCGTAGAGAGGGATGGGTGGGAATGAGATGGTACACTTGTATGAGGCACATCAAGGAGAACAAAGTAGAATAATTCAGGGAAAAAGAGAAGAAATGATCAGTGAGCTCATGATAGGAATGAACACAAGAATTTCCAGCAGATCATTAACAGTGGTTTCAAATATGGCAGAAGATTCAAGTAAGCCATAGACTGGGTAACAGTCATTGGATTTTACTGTAATTTAGGTTATTGGTGTGTTTTAGAAAAAATGAATTAAGATCACATTGTGCTGGGAATATGTGCCAGAAAACAGAACTTTGAACAGTCTGCTGTACACCTTGTATATACAGATGAACTTGAGTGATAGGCATGGATAACTATTTAAGGATCTGTGATTGACTCAGTCCCCCAGATGTTCCAGGTTTTACTTATGAATCAAGTTTGACCTTCCAAAACCTATCTGGGAAAACATATTTTAGTAACTCCAGAAATACCTTATTCTGGAAGTTGTGTTTTAGTACCAGGGAACGGTTCCCACTGCAGAATGCGAAAAGCGTTTACCTTCCAGACTGATAGTGAAAACGTTTCCACCACATCACCTGTGTGACCAATGAAGTCAGTGTTTCAGACTTTGGTACCAGCAAGTCTTCATGACTCATGAGAATGTGGCATGGTCTCTTCTTAAGTTCCATTCCAATCATGTGACAAAGGTGACTGCCTTTTTACCATGGCATCACAAAGATCAGAGCAAATTTGTACTCAATTTAGACAAAAACTCTAAGGTCGTATAATCTGCCCACATTTAAAGGTTATTTTTATCTTATTTATTATGTCCATTTCCCTCAAGTTTTGTTTTACTTTTTTCTACTTTTCCACTTTAATTCATAATACAATGTAAAAGAAAGTGAGGAATAAATTTTAAAAAAAGCCCTACTCACTGGACATTTAATTTTTTGTTGCTCTTGAAAACGCATAGTAGACGGACTCTGGAAATATTCTGAGAGAGAAGGTAAATGTAGTGGGTTAAGGAGGGAACTGGCATGGCTTGGTCCTAGATTCTTATGTCCGAAACTCTATACACATTAGCTGGAAAATGACTCCTCTCCCCAAAAAGAAACAATTACATCAACAAAAACCACAAACAGGAAGCTCCCTGGGGGAGATCAGTCCTCTACACCTTAAATAAGTGGAAACCAAGATCCATTAAAAAAGCATCTACAAGTACATTGACTGACATTACATATACATTTTATTTTTGGGTTAATGATAATATACTTACTAATTTAGCACCAATGAATGTTACCTAAAGATATAATTTAGCAATCTAAACCAAAGAAATCAACATTATATTGCCACTAAAATTAACATAATAAACTTGGCTGTACTAACTATTTTCCTGTGAATATGTGGATTCCATGCAGGACTCTATGTATTATTTTCACTATAACATGTCTTGCTTTTATGTATCAGTATATCATGCAAAGTATGGATCTTGCGAACCAACATTTTTTTGCCCATGATTGTATCAGAAAAAAAATACATACTGAGTATTTCTTGTTGTAAACTGTTCCAGTAATGTTTCCCAATGACAAGGCTCCCTGTATCCAAGACCTCATGCAGTGTGCTCTGATGATGAACTGGGCTTTGCCTTTTGACTTGAGTTGGCCAATGAGACACAGGCAAATGAGACACAACTATAGATTCAAAAAGCATTTGCCTAATGGTGCTTGCCTCCTTGGACACAGTCATATTGTGAAGAAGCTTGGGGCTATCTGTTGGAGACACAGGGCCTAGCTGGGAGCCAGCACAAGCCACAAGACATGTGAATAAAGCCAACTTAAGCCAACCAGCTTCAGTCAAAGCACCAGGTTACTCAGCTGTCACTTGTGATCCAAGAAACACTAACACAGAAACTGAACGGCCCAGATGAACCCACCACGAAACGCAGATCCACAGGAGCTTGAACAAATAAAATGGTTGTTGTTTTCTTAAGCCGCTAAGGTCTGATTAGTCCCTTATACAGCAAATGCAAACTGATACATCTAAGCTGTTAGAACTCTCTATATATTTCTAAGAAAATTACGTGAGGAAGAAAAGTCTTAATGTATATGTCAAATACAATCAACAGCACTTTGGAACCACACATAGAAGTTTTGAAAATCACAATGGATATCAAATGGATGGACTTCAGTGAGGTAGGTGGCTGGTGCTCATAGAGACCATGTGAATCATATAAAGTAACTGCACATCAGAAAGCCATTTATGTTTTAAGGTTTTTATATTATAAAAAAGTCTGTTTACTTTAAAAAACACAAAACATAAAAAGAGTCTGTTACAAGGGAGCATTGTACTTTATTAAATTTTAAGAAATAGGTTTGGAGCAGAAGTATGACACAGTCTAATTTTCCCATATTAATGTCAAATAAGCTTCCACTATTTTCACGCAGAATTTATGATTTAAAAAAACACATATTACCGACATTAAGTGGGAAACACTTGTGTTTCCTCAGAGGAAACTCTTTGAAGTCATATAATCCATAGAAAGTGTTGGGGATAAAAAAGGATAGAGATGTTTTAAGGCAAAATATTTTAAAGCAATGTTTGTCCATGTTGACTTCAGTATCGCAAAAACCTCAGAAGTAAACAAACACTTGTTTTGACTTGTGGCAAAATGAGTAATACTAGCCAAAAGGTCGGGATGCCTAACATCTACAGATAAGTGATCTTGGACAAGTTAAAAACTTCTCAAAGCCAATTGTTCCATCTAAGGTAGAAATACCTTGGTAAACTCTTCCTGAACTACGAGGAAGAACTGTCAGGACAGAGGGAGCATCAACATATTTGCAGATACCAAATTTGGTGCTAGACTAGGTTTAAGACAGCTCAGACATGGGACAATGAGGGGAGATTGAAGGAATAGGACAGGTCATTTCTCCACCCCAGAGCACACCTTCAAGCCCCCTCCTGTAAGTAACATTTCCTAGGCCCCTGCTTATTCTTCTCAGCCAAATTCACCTCTCTCTTCTGAAAATTGGTCTAAACCTTCCAAAAGCACTCAGTTGTTAATAGCTCTTGAATGAGGTACTATCAGTCAAATCCTGTGCATTCTAGAGAGTAGGACCAATAATTGCTGGGGTCATGCAAAGCTAATATGCCTTTCTGTGATTCAGCTCTGAAGCACCAGTGAGAGGGTTGAGGCTAGAGGGGTGCTCTTTCATTGGGGAGTCCCATGCATAGGGGCTCTCCTTCCAAGTGTGGTATGCCTACTTTATTCCAAAGACAACCGGGCCATCATCCAGCACCCCATCTTCCTTGTGGAACTCGTCCCTGGAAAGTAGATCCTGTAGAAACTTCTGTAAACTTCGGCCAGGCGTGCTGGGCAGGCTACACAGTGCAGGAGGGGCCAGAAACTTCACCTGCTGGAGACGCCATCAAACCCCACAAACACAACTGGCTGTTACAAGACTCGGCATGCACTGACTTCGAGATTATCCCTCGAGGACCTGGCTTTTCCCCAGCAGTGCCAGGGCGCTCCAGGGGTGGATGGCGGCAGATGTGCTGGGCAGTGGCAGGCTCCTCCGGGGCCCTGGGCACTCGACCTCAGTCGGCGGAGCTTCTGGATGCAGCCTTTTCATCGCGAAGCCACCCCACTCCCGGGCCCCGGCCCGCACCTGCACGTAAGGGCGTGCCCTTGAAGGCCACCCACGTTTCTGCCCCCACCAAGTAGTGGGATCACCGTCCCATCCTCCAGGGACCCCAGAGGCCCACGGGTTCCTCTTTCATCGTGGCACACACCTTCAGAGATGCCCAATCCAACCCCAGCCTCGCAGGGCAGTGGCACAAGACCCGCAGGCCCCAGCTCCAGGGAGGAAGATGGCGGCGTGGGTAGGGAGGAAGATGGCGGCGTGGGTAGGGAGGAAGATGGCGGCGTGGGTAGGGAGGAAGATGGCGGCGTGGGTAGGGAGGCGCATGCGCAACAGCCACCGGAAGTGCCCTGTCCATGGTCTTGGGCTGCGACGTCATTGGTGGGGAGGCTGCGTTTCCCAGGAAACCCTGCGGCCCCGTTAGTAACCAGAGCAGGAAGTTTTATTCACCAGCAGTGAGCACGGTTACCAGGGAGACCCGGACCTAATGGAGCCTGGCTGGTCTTGATCCACCTGACGGAGTCGTGCAGCTCTGGTTCTTTCTTAAATCCTAGTCTGACAACCAGGAACATTGTGATAATTGTGGGGAAATTCGAACGTGGGCCAATGAGTCAATGATATTAAGTAATCTCATTTAAAAAAAAATCTGATATAGGTATTGCTGTTATAACCCATGTATGCTTTTTTTAGATGCATTCTGAAGTAGGTAAAAAGTCTTTATTTTACTTCAAGTTTGTTAACAAATTAGTAAGAAATTATAATGCCAAGTCTCTTCTAACCCATTAAAGGATGTTGGTTCTCACTAAAGTTACTCGTTAGCCTTCCATGGGCTGTATTGCACAGTAGGAGAAAATCTCTACTGTATATTCATAATACAATAGCAGGGTCATAGGGTAGTCACACTCCATAATCCTTGTGCCCATATACTCTTCCAGAGTCTGATAATTATTTACCCAAAATCTCCCAAGTTCCATCTATCCATCCATCCAATCTTTATTTGTTGTTTTCTTGGTGAGATGGACTTGAACTTTGTCTTTCTGTCCTGGCTTTTGCCACCTACTAGGCATGGAGTTCTGTATAGCCTTCCTCAGAGCTCCAGCTACCATCAAAACTCCTCTTCAAGCAGGCAGATGTGGGCTTGTGTAATGAGGGTTGCTATGGGATTGAGTGGTGGAAAGAGGATGGGGGTGAAATGGAGGTGAAGTTTTGGGGGTGGGGGCACAGAAGGGTGAGAGACTTGCCACTTGCTAAACCTATTGTTGATTTTCTCTTTTCCTAAGATATGTCCTGGTTTGTTCAAATTTCTGTATGTTCTCTGATCCTACAATTGCCCTTAGTGACTATTCTGCAGATCTAGGGAACTCAAGTCTTGATCCTCCTGTTGCCTCAGACTTTGGAAGCTCTGTGTTTGTTTCTTGGACTCCTGGATCCCAGGCCCTTCTCTTAAACGTCTGTTAGTGTGATATCTGGGGATCCTTTAAATAAAGGATGATTGGCAGGGGTTTGGTGGGTGGAACCAGTGCCTGATATTCTACCATCCAGAATATGGATGGCCATCTTCCTCTTTGTGGGCCTCAGTCTTCCATTCATAAAAATGGAAAGAGTAATACACATTTGGTTGTGCAGACCTCACCCCAAGCCCAGCTGTAATAAAACAAGTCCAAGAAAACAATCCCTCTCTTACCCCTATGAAGGGAAAGTCCTCAGAACCAAGGAGAGGAGACTAGGCATAATACCTAAGTGTTGCCAACAGTAGTCATGTACTGTAGTTTTCAGTGTTCAAGTTTATACCTCCTTTGTTAAAGATATTCCTAAGTATTTTGCTTTTGATTCTATTATAACTAGAATTTGTTCCTGAATTTCATTTTGATTGTTCATTTCTTGTGTACAGAAACACAATGGATTTTTGTATGTCATCTTGTATCCCATTATATACCTGAACTCATTTATTAGTTCTAATAGTTTTTAGTGAATTCCTTACAGTTTTCTAAATACAGAATCATGTCTTCTGGGAATAAAGCTAGTTGAACTTCTTCCTCTCTGATTTAGATTACTTTTATTTATTTCTGTTGTCAAATTGTCCTTGTTATGTCCTTCAGTACAACGATGAATAGATGTGGTGAGATTGGATACATTTATCTTGTTCCTGATCTTAAAACATAAGTATACTGGCTGTCACCATTGAGCATGATGTTAGTCGTGAGTTTTTCACATTCCCTTTATCAGATTGAGGATGTTCTGTATTTCTACTTTGTTGAATGTTTTCATCATGAAAGGCTGTTGGAGTTTGTCAGATTGACTCTCTCCATCTACTGAGGTGGTCATGTGGTATTGTCTACTATTGCATTGATATGGTGTATTGCTATTAAATGCATTTTGGCTTTTAACCAACCTTATGTTCCTGGGATAAATCCAACTTGGTCATGTGGTATAATTATTTCTGTGTGTAGCTTGATTCTGTTTGCCTGTATTTTTTGAAGGATTCTGCATCTACATTCATGAGCTGCATTGTTCTGAATTTTTCTTTGCCTGTGATATCTTTGCAGGGTTTTTGCATCACGTTAATACTGATTCATAGAATAAATTGGAAAGTATCTCTATTGCTTCTATTTTTTGGAGAATTTAGGAAGGTTTGATATTAAATCTTCTCCAAATGTTTGGTAGAATTCACCAGTCAAGTTTCTAGACAATAACGTTTCTTGGTATGTATTTTTTTTTAAGTATAATCTCTTCACTTATGATAGTTCCAGTCAGGTAATTTACTTTTTCTTTAGTCAGTTTTGGTAGTTTATGTGTTTCTAGGAATTTTTCCATTTCATCTAAATAAGCTAATATATTGATATACCATTGTTCATATTATTATTCTCAAAATATTGTTTTACATCCAAAAACTCGGTAGTGAATTCCCCCTTTTAATTTTTTATTTTAGTTATTTGAGACTTCTCTTTTTGTTTCTTGGTCTAGCTAAAAGTTTTTCAATTTTGTTGATCTTTTATGAATGTGTTTTTAGTTCATTATTATTCTCTAGTGTTTTTGTATTCCCTACTTCATTGATTTCTGCTGTAATCTTTATTATTTTCTTCTTTATGCCTACTTTAGATTATGTTTACTCTTTTAAAAATTGTCTTAGCATGAGAAGCTTAGGTTATTGGCTTGAGATTACTTTTCTTTCTTAATATATTTACAGCTACAAGTTTTCCTCTAAGCACTTTTTTAGTTGCCTTCCAAAAATTGTGTATATTGCATCTTCATTTTCAGTCATCTTGCTGTATTTTCTAAGGTTCCTTTTGATATTTTCTTTGACTCTTCCATAATTTTCAAGAGTGTTGGTTAATTCTGCTTATTTGAGTTTCCCAAATTTCTTTTAAGTTATTCATTTCCAGGTTTACTCTATTATGATTGATGTACATACTGTATATAATCCTGTCCTTATACATACATGTACTGTGGTTTGTTTAATGGCTTAGCATAGAGGCTATTGTGGGGTATGTTCCTGTGCAGTTGAATATATGACTGTATATTCTCCAGTTGTTGGGTGGAATGTTCTGTCCATGTTTTTCAAGTCTAGTGGAACCAAAAAGTTGCTTGTGTCTCCTGTTCCCGTGTTGCTTTTTGGTATAATTGTTCTACCATTATTGGATGTGAAGTAGTAAAGTCTTTAAACATTGTTCTTGAATTTTTTATTTCTACCTTCCTTTCTGTTAGTTTTTACTTCAGTTATTTTGGTGATATTGTATTAGGTGCATACATAGTCATACTGGTCCTTTCTTACTGATGAATCTACCCTTCCATTGTTGTAGTAGTTTCCTAATTATATCTACTAACTTTTTTGTGTGTAAAATTTTTTTTGTCTGATATTAGTATAACTATTTTAGTATAGCTTTCTCAGGTTTTCTGTTTGCATAATATATCTGTTTATATCCTTTAACTTTCAATCTACTTGTATTTTTGAATTTAAAGGGTGACTCCTATAAACAGTATACAGTTGGATCTTGTTTTTTGTTCAATTTCACCACCTCTACCTTTCGATTTTATTGTTTAATTAATTCATATTTAATATTATTATTGACATAGTTGAATTTATGTCTGTCATTTTACTTTTGGTTTTCTATTTTTTATGACATTTTTATTTCTATGTTTCTTTTTACTGCTTTCTTTTGCAATAAGTGTTTTCTAATATATGTTTACTTTTTCAATTGATTTTTTGCATACTATGTTTAACTTATTACCCTAGTGAGTAGACTTGGGGTCACTATGTGCATCTTAAATTATTAGAGTCAGCTACAGATTCATATAACTTAGTTCCAGTTAGGTATAGTCATATTACCCCTGTATAGCTCTGTGTCCGTCCATGTATAGCTGTATGTCTAGATGCAGTTCTCTGCCTTTCTCTAGACACCTTTCTTTTTAAATATTACATTTATAAGCATTACAATTTCAACAATACTTGATATAATTATCGCATATAATTTTATATCTTTTGAAGAAGTTGAAAGAAGAAAGGTGAAGTCGTATTTATTTAGGGATTTTGTTATATTCAACTTCTTATTTATCATTTATGGTTCTCTTCATTGGTTTATAAATTCGAGTTAATATTTGGAGCCATTTTCTCAACCCAATACAGCTTTGTTTTCATGACCTCTTGTTGGTGAATACATTAGATTTCTATATGGTACAGGAAGATCAATGCATTGTATATAGATGGTTTTATACAACCGCTTTCTGCATCAGTTACGAGAAGAAAATAGAAGAATGTGCATTTATACTGCCTTTTGTAGTTGCATAGTTACCTTTTTTGGTGCCCTATGTTTTTGTGCGTGTGAATTTGATTTACTGTGTGGGATCACTTGGTTCCATCTGATGAATTTCTCTTTCTGTTTCTTATAAGGCAGGTATGCCAGCAACATATTCTTTCAGTTTTGTTATTCTGGGTATGTTTTTATTATACCTTCATGTTTGAAACATAGCTATGCTGTGTGATAGCCATCTTGGTTGAGAGGTTTTAAAATGTGGACATTGAGCATATTCTCCCACCTCTTCCTGGCCCGGATGGTTTTAGTTGAGGAGTCAGCAGTTAATCTTGCTTGGGTTCCCACTGAAGAGTTTAAGAGGATCCTTTCTAAGTTCAAAGCTTTTTCTCTTCCTGCTTTCAAAACTTTTTCCTTGGGATTAACTTTCAGCATTTTCACTATAATGTGTCTGTAGATCTCTTTGTATTTATTCTGTTTGAACTTCAGTGAATTCCTGAATGAGTGTAAAATGTCATTCACTGTATGCCCTTGGGACCATTATCAGTGACTTTAAATGGTTGTTTTCATCTTTAACATTTTTTTTGGCACTTTTCACCAGTTTTGTTGGGGGGTAGATCTGTGGAGCTCTTCACACTGTCATACTCTCAGCTCCCCCAGGAATCAAATAATTTTATTTATTTATTTATTTATTTATCTATCTATTTATTTATTTTTGAGATGGAGTCTCACTCTGTCACCCATGCTGGAGTGCAGTGGCATGATCTCGGCTCACTGCAATTTCCATCTCCTGGGTTCAAGTGATTCTCTTGCCTCAGCCTCGTGAGTAGCTGGGATCACA